>JAOWBW010001288.1:413284-548538 GCA_026119855.1 Campanula takesimana | reverse complement strand
GAAGCATCAGGTCCCCCAGTAGTGTTTGGTGATAATGCCAGAGGAAAAATCGTCGTATAGGTACCATCAAGAGAGGTGCAGTTACTGTACAGAAGGTCTCTCTAGTGGATGGTCTGAAACAACCTTCTATCAATATCACAATTCTGTGATAAAGGAATGCAATGCGTATTTACTACTTCCAGTTGCTATGTGAAAGACATTGCTTCCAATGAGACTCTTCTCACTGCCAAACGTAAAGGTAACATTTATGCAGTAGACTTAAGTGCTATTACTGGTGTTGCTAATGTTTGTTTTGTAGCTAAGAACATCAGTGAGAACTCATGGCTATGGCATAAGAGACTCAGTCACTTGAACTTCAAATATCTATCCAAGCTTGCCGGTTCAAATCTTGTTACGGTCTGCCTCAAGTGTCTGCTTGATCAAGCAAAGAAATGCAAGGCCTGCCAGCTTGGAAAACAACATAAGTCATCTTTCCGAAGCAAGCCCTGCATGTCAACTTCTAAGTGCCTCCAATTGCTACATATGGATCTATTTGGCCCCACATCTACAGCAAGTATCGGGGGAAGTAGATACACCTTGGTTGTAGTAGATGATTTCTCTAGATATACTTGGGTGGAAACTTTCAGTCACAAAGATGACACCTATGCTGTTGCCACCAAGTTATTCAGACTACTACAAACTCAGAAAGAAAGCGATATCATCAGTATGAGATCAGACAACGGCACTGAATTCAAGAACAATGGTATTGCTCAGTACTGTGATGATCATGGTATAGACCACAACTTCTCAGCTGCCGGTACACACAACAAAATGGTGTTGTTGAGAGGAAGAACAGAACTCTCATTGAAGCTGGTAAGACCATGATTGCCGAAGCCAGGCTGCCGAAGTACTTTTGGGCTGAAGCGATCAATACAGCCTGCTTCACCCAGAACAGATCTCTAATCAACAAATTCCTTAACAAGACTCCTTATGAACTCTGGAGAGGCAGAATTCCCAACATTGGATTCTTCAAGATATTCGGCTGCAAATGTTACGTGCTATACAATGGAAAGAGCACAGAGGTAAATTTGATGAGAAAGCTGATGAAGGAATCTTTGTTGGATACGCTAAACACAGTAAGGCCTTTCGAGTTTTCAATAAGAAACTTTTGAAAATTGTTGAATCTGTTCATGTAACCTTTGATGAATTTGATTTGTTAGAGTCTGACAAGGCTCCAAATAGTACTAATGTGTCTAGTGCTCATGAGACAGGTGAATCCAGTAATACTAATCCTGCAGATCAAGTACCAGCTGCTGATCCAGTCATTTCAGCAGAAGAATCAGCAGATGCTCCGTATTTTCCTTCATCAGCAGAACCAGAACCTGCTGATGAATTTCATAATCCGTTTGCCGATGCAAACTCTGCTGATCATCCTGAAGACAGATCTAACCCTCAACCAATTTCTGTTATAAGACCTATTCCTCCAAGCTTTCATCCACCTCTCACTCAAAGTTCTTCTCCTACACCTTCTGCTGATCTTGATCCTCCTCTAGAATCCTTACAACAAGAATCAGTAAGACAAGATGTGCCGAGAGAAGTCAGAACTGTTCGTGATCATCCATTAGAAAATGTGATTGGTGATGTCTTTGGTCCCAGATTAACTAGGAACCTTAGTAGAGCATTGCTGAAAGCCTTTCTCATCTGCTATGGTCTCCGATATAGAACCAAAGAAGACTGAAGAAGCTCTTGCCGATCCTGGTTGGGTTGAAGCCATGCAAGAGGAACTGAATCAGTTTGAAAGATGCAAAGTATGGGAACTTGTGCCAAGACCAACTTCTCAGCAAGTTATTGGTACTAAGTGGGTTTACAGGAACAAATTGGATGAAGCTGGGAAAATCATTAGAAACAAAGCAAGGTTAGTTGCTAAAGGCTACCGTCAAGAGGAAGGAATCGACTACGATGAGACATTTGCTCCTGTTGCAAGATTGGAAGCTATAAGACTTTTCTTAGCCTATGCTGCCTTCAAGGAATTCAAGCTATATCAAATGGACGTGAAAAGTGCCTTCCTGAATGGAGAACTCCAAGAACTAGTCTATGTTGAACAACCACCAGGTTTGAGGACTCCAAGAAGCCTGATCATGTCTACCGATTGAAGAAAGCACTCTATGGCTTAAAGCAAGCTCCAAGAGCATGGTATGAAACCCTTTCTAAGTTCTTACTTAGCGATGGCTTAGGCTTCACTCGAGGTAAAATCGATACTACTTTATTTGTTGCCAAGCATAAGGGTCATTCATTGTTTGTTCAAATTTATGTCGATGATATTATTTTGGTTCCACTAACGAATCCCTTTGCAAGAGATTTGAGAAACTGATGCAGAGCAAGTTCGAGATGAGCATGATGGGTGAACTAACATATTTCCTTGGACTGCAAGTCAAACAAACCCATGAAGGAATATTCATCAGTCAAGCCAAGTATGCCAAAGAACTTATCAAGAAGTTTGGCTTTGACAATGCTCACTCTCAAAGCACACCGATGGGCACTAACATTCATTTAGATAAGGATGAGTCTGGTAAGAAAGTAGACATGACTGTCTACCGAGGTATGATAGGCTCACTCCTCTATCTTACTGCCAGTAGACCAGATATTATGTTTGCTGTTTGTGTTTGTGCCAGGTTTCAAGCTGACCCTAGGGAATCCCATTTGCAGGCTGTAAAACGTATTATTAAATATTTATGTGGCACTGCTAACCTTGGATTATGGTATGCAAGAGATTCATCTTTCAATCTTATAGGTTATTCAGATGCAGACTTTGCAGCTTGTAGGGTGACCAGAAAGAGTACAAGTGGAACTTGCCAATTTTTGGTGATAGATTGGTGTCTTGGTCCTGTAAGAAGCAAGCATCAATTTCCACTTCCACTACTGAAGCTGAGTACATAGCTGCCGGCAGTTGCTGTTCACAGATTCTATGGATGAAGCAGCAGCTGGTTGACTATGAAGTACCATCTCAAATTTGTCCCATCTATTGTGACAACCAATCAGCAATTTCAGTATCAAACAATCCGGTCATGCATTCCAAAACCAAGCACATAGACATCAAATACCACTTCCTGAAGGAACATGTTGAAAAAGGGAATGTTGTGCTGCAAAGTCCATACCGATTTCCAAAGAGCAGACATACTAACAAAGCCCTTGGATCAGAAAAGATTTGAATTCCTCAGAGGTGAATTAGGTATGATTGATTTTTATGGTTAAAATTGCGCTAACTTTGCTACTTTGTGTTAGTCTGCCGATCAAATCAGCAGAGCATCAAATTATCTTGCCGACTACGAACATGCCGACAAAATCTTGCCGATCGAAAATTGTCAAAATCATCTTGCCGATTCTATCTATATATCTTGCCGATTCAAGCTATCTTGCCGATTAATGAAATCAAATCAGCACGTCTCTGCAAAAGTTAAGATTCCTGACACATGACGTAAGCAATCAAATCAAAGGTACATCGGTCACACTTTCTCCCTGACACGTGTGTGTACCTTTCTTATCCAAAATCGTGTCAAGATGTATTCCATTTAATGCGATACATCAGCAGGTAAACAGGTCATCATCACTTCTATTTTATTTTTGACTAATTTACCCTTTCTCCCTCTTACTTTTAACTGTTCACCTTACCGATTTGTGTGCGCATTAATTTTTGCGTGCGCACGGTCTCCGAGACAAAAGGTACAGTTATTTCTCTCCCTTGCCCTTTCATATTCTCTCTCTCCCCCATAACATATATAACGCCTTTCAAAATTCCATTAAGCTTTTTCTCCGCCATTTTTTCTCTGCTCTCTATTCTCTCTATCTCTCCTATTTCCAGATTATCAGTTCATCGTTTTATTTGTTCATCTATTCATAATCTGGTAAGTGTTTATTCTCTGCTCATTTCTAATCATTTATGGTTTGATTTGTCTTTATTTCTAACATTGAGAGTTATTTGAGTAATTTTGCAGACAATGTCCGGAAAAAAGATATCTACGGAGGCTATGTTGACTCCGACTACTTCAACGACGAAGCCGACGGGGTTTTCTTGAAGAATCTTCTTATTGGGTCCTTGCTTGATTCGTTCATCACTCCATCAGGAGTTAGTTCAGTATTGTGGATCTTGTCAGAGAATTCTTCTCCAACTCTTCTGTTGTCCGCTCTCGTGCTGACTCCTCCGTTATCGTCTCCATCAATTCTACTGTTTTGGGCGTGCAGATCTCTATTTCTCCCTCTTCTATCTCTGAAGTTTTTCCCAATCTTGGGAATGAAGGGTTGAGTGCTCTAGTTGATGAGCAGGAACTGGATAAGGCTTGGATTATCATGAGAGGTGCTGGCACAAGGCTTAGTGGCACTAATCATCTGAAGATTCATTATCCCCGAAGATACTATGCTTTGGCTGAGATAGTTGATAGATGTCTCATTTGCCGATCTGGATCCCACAGCAATATTACTGATGTGCAATTTGAAGCTATGGCCGCCATTGTTCTGCAGATTGAGTTCAACTGGTGTGCCTACATATTCAGGATTATCGCTACGGCTGCTGATAAGTGGGCTTCTGACAGATTGAAGAACAAGGCCAATCCTGGAAAAGGATGCCATTATCTGTTGATAAGTATGATTCTGAGGAGAAATGCCAATGTAGTGGCTGCCGATCGCTTTCCATCCAGCTTGCCTTTCAATAGGTTGAAGTTCTTTGATGCTAAGGATTGGAAAAGGATTTCAAAGAATGCTTCCAGTGCCGATGCCCTTCTGTTGCTCCTGCACCTGTTGTTTCTAAAAGGAAGAAAAGGCAAAGACCATTCCTTCAGTTGCTTCTCAATCAGCAGCAGTCTCTACTCCTGCTACTTCAACAGATAGGATTCTTGCCGATTCTACTCCTGGTGCTCCAAAGAAAAGGAAACTGATAAAGGTTGCCGATCAAGTGGTGACAAAGAAGGTGAAGCTTGCCGATGAAGTTCCTTCTTCCACTATTCCTCCTGCTGATCCCAGAGCTAAGCTAATTAGGTTTGCCCCTGCTCATCTTGCCTGTGCTTCCCTATCTACCGATCCTGCTGTCAAGGTTGAAATTCCTGATGAAGAATTCACTGATGACTTTGCCGATGGCAAAAGTATTGAGGATGTCATTGAGAAGCTCAAGTCTCAGACTCCTAGGAAATGCGCTCCAATCAGAAACCCAACCTTCCACACCTTCTACAAGAATCCTTGGTCCTTCACCAACAAGGTCTTGAACAAGAAATGGGTCTTTCCGATTGACCATCTGCCTCCCTTTATTCGTCGTCTTCTTCAGTTTCATGAAGAGATGAAAGACACTGTCACTCCCGGAAATCCTGCTGATTATGTTGATCAAAGGAGTTTGGACAGACGGACTGATATGTGGAAAGAGAAGTTTGTACCTCTATCAAAGTTCAAGCAGTTGAAAGAGGCTGAACTAAAGCTCAATTTTGGTCGGTATTTTGAATTCCTACCACTTTCCTGAACCAGATCTATCTCTTTCAAGACAGAATTAGACAAGATATGATGGTTCAGGATGTATGGATTATCTACGCCAGGACTTTTAATCAGCTCTCTCAATTCACAGAGTTTGATCCTTATCAGATAGGCAGAATGGAGAATAATGAAGATCTTCTGACCTACAATGATGACGAGGCTCCTGCTGACAGTCCTCTCAATGCTCACTTCTTCAGATCAGTCAAGAAAGTCACTATGGACTTGATTGACAAATCCAATGAATTTCTGCTGAAGCAAGATGCCGATCGCCTAGCTGCCGAAAATCTTGCCGATCCATCTGCTCAAGCTCCTTCTCCCAGCAGCAGCAAGACTTTATCTGATGCCGATGTTCATTCTGCCGATGATGTAGATGCTGCTGATAATTCTTTTATTGCCGATGGTGACTCTGCTGACAGTGATTCTGATGCTAATAATGATGATGGTGCTGATTTGCTTGGTGATTTGGTTTGTGCTCACAAAGCTGCTGCTGACTCTCCTTCCACTTCAGTTACAACAGATAGTGACAAGATGCCAATCAGAACTGTCATGGCTAAAGCTTCCACTGCTGAAGTCTATGCAGAATCTGTACTTGAGGGTGATAGTAGTGTTGAAGGAAGGCATTCCGGTGATTCTATAGTGGAATTTCATGTTGAGCAAACTTCAGACACTCAACCTCTGATGGGTCTATCTGCCGACCTTGCTGCTCCAGTTGAGACAACTATGGACACTCAACAGTTGGATGTATCTGTTTCAGGAGGAGAACTTGCTGAAAAAGTGACTAATGAGACAACTGCTGACACTCATCTTACTGAGAAAACTACAGACACTCAGTTAATATCAGTCACCCCTGAAATACAGATTGTTCCTCCTACTGGAATCAAGGAGGTTGTGGAGTTGGGAGGAGGTGCTGATGATAGTACTCCTAATATGGATGCTGACATTGCTGCTAGTCTACAGTTTGAAGAGATTCTTCATCAGCCTTTGTTCAGCTTGCCGTCCGTTATCATCCCTCTTTACCGGCTCCTGCTGCTGCTCATGCCGATGTAGATCATGCTGATGAAGCTGATCCTGTTGCTGCTCGTGCCGATGTAAATCATGCCGATGAGATAGATCCTGCTGATTACATGGTGGTTGGAGAACAAGCCTTTGTTGATCCTGATGCTGTTGATACTTCTCCACCACCCAGCTATGATTATTTTCTCAATGGGAAGGATATGATGTGCTCCAACTGGTACACTTCCAATGCATCTATCCCCTCCAACAAATTTGGACAGCCTCTCTTCACTGTTCATCCAAGGTTATCCTTCAAGTATACCTTAGGCAAATGTCCACTCCCTTCGGCAAAGACCACCCTCATGTAACCAAGCATAAATTCTCTCCAGGAGGTTCTACCAGTGATAGTCCAATCTATCTTCCCTGGATTCTCAATGATGATGACATTGTTCGTTCAAAGGGAAAGACTCCTCGGATTTCTAGACTTAAGAAGAAAGTGGTCTATGACCCAATTCGATCTAGACCAGGACAGATAAAGATTAGAGAGGTGAATCTACCCTTCCCGGTCCTTCTCCAACTGAAGTGTGCATTACTACAAATGGATGGATGAGAAGCTGCTTGATGATCAATGATCTGCTGACTGACATCATTGAAGTTAGGCATACCAATCCTCGTGGCCTTCTTTATTTAATCAAGTCTGCCGCTTTGGCTATGACTCTGCCATTATTCCATCCTCGTCAGCGTGCCGATCATCTAGTCTATACCTCAAGGCTGATGAATGCCGGGTTAATGACTATGATTCTTGAAGGTCGTGCTTACTTGAACTTAATCTTGGCTACCTTCCTTTCACTTGAAGACAGTGGTATGTTTCTGCTGCCGACTGATCGTGCCGTTATAGTTCATCCTGCTTTTCCTTTGCCGATCTGTCGTGCCGATGATTCTGATGATCTCATTGTCTCAACTTTTGTCCCTGCCGATTTCTTCTCTTCTGCTGATGATGCTGCCCTTCAATGGTTCTTACTTATTCCGGCTGCTCCTGTTCCTCCCTCTCCATCTCAGCCGATCTTGATCTCCTCTGATGATGAGATGATGACTGATGATGTGCTTATTGAAGATGCTGATCTGAATAATGAAGATTTTATCCCTTCAATAGTGCTCCCGACGTCTGCCAGTATTTTCCAGCCTACCATCGTCAACAGTCTGTATGAGTATTTGAAGTTTAGTGAAGGCGATTTCACAAATCAGCAAGTGCCTGCCACTCGTGCTGATGTTGGTGATATGGCTCTTTCTGTTGGTGACCTGGTTAAGGATGTTCATAAAGACCTGGTTAAGCGTCTACGTAAGTCCAATCAGGAGGAGGAGAATACTCTGGTTAAAGAATTGAAAGCTCTCCTTGCTGACAGAGACGAGCGTATTATGGCTCTTTCTGAATCCTTGGGGACAACTCATAACATTCAACAGAATCTTGTTGATAATCAGAGGCTGCAGATAAGAGATATGGGAAGACTTGAAGCAGAATTGTCTAAGACCAAAGCTGCCCTTGCCGAAGCTAATCTGAAGATAGCTGCTCTTGAAGCCAACAACAAAATGCTGTCTGAAAGATTGGAAAGTGCGCAGAGAAGACAGAGCAAAGCAAAGAGGAAAGCTGAAAGAAAAGAAGAAAGAGCAAGGAAGAAGGCTAGGAAGACTGAATCTACAAAGGACTCAACTCCAGCAGCAGATCCCAAGATTTCTGATCCTCCAGCTGCTGATCCTTGAGTCACATAGCCTATGATGTAGATATCTTATTGAAGACCTTCACAGACAAATTTCTTTGCTTATAAAATTTTTATTGTGCTAATATGTTTTTCTTATATTTGTGTTGTTATCTGCATTATTCTGTGCTATTTCCTTTTGCAGATCATCACTCTTGCCGATTCCTTGAACCGGCTTCACCATTTATTTTGGTGAATCCACCTTTTGCATTAGACATCTAGTGTGACTTACCTTAGGATTTGGTTATACCTAGATATCCTTAGAAATCTTTTCCCTAAGATAAGTGATGTCTTTAGCTTTAAGGGTGATTGGACTTAAGTAATTAGGAGGAGATTGTTGTTCAAATAGATACCTAGGTCCTATAATTACTTAATCCCAATCATGTCTACACTTAGGGTCCCCCAATTTTATTAGAACCTTTTAAGGTGCCCTTAGGATCCTTTGTGATCAGCACAGGTGTATTTCAACTCTTCAACAAGACAAACCAGCAAGAGGAAGCAAATCAGCAGATCAGTTAACAAAGTTGCCGATCAACTCCATGCCGATCAACTTGATACACAAGTTGCCGATCAACAACATGCCGATATAATAGACAGTCTGCACTGTCAGTCAGGTGACATCATTTCATTAAAGTCAACCTTGCTGATTGTCTCTATACTGTTTTATTATAAAGTAGTTTACCTACTCTGTAATGATTTCTACGCCGTCTGACACATAGCTACTTTTAGCTATACTCTGTCTCTACTTGCTTTTGCAGGTAACCGGTTGAGACAAAGGGGTCTTTACCCATCAGACTTTTAAGGCACGCGTATCTTCGCCATTAATGCCAAGGATACTGCATTAAATGCTCCTCACCTACCCAGCTGGAAATTCAAATGTTATCCTTCTTCAACAAGCTAAGACATTAACTCCTCCTATATATAGAGGACTCAGTGCATTGAAGAAGGTTGGTGATTTTAGTGCATTGAAGAGAATTGGTTGTTTGCAGCATTCATTGAAGCTCAAACATTCCTTGTCCAGATAATCATTAGATCATTTAATAGGACATACACTTGTGCACAAACTCTACAACACTGTTAGTATTCCCGAACTAGATTATTTTAAGGAATACGTTGTCTGAGTTTTCACACACCCACCTGAGTGAGATAAGTTCTTTTGAACTTGCCGCTCAAATACACTTGGTCAGATATTTGCTTTACGATTCATTAAACTATCTCTAGAATTTAGTCTTTGTATCCGGCAAAGCCGCTCTTGTAATAGACTAGGGATATTTAATAGTGCTCTTAACCCAAATCCAAGTTCTGACCAAACTTGGTAGAGGACGTAGCAGTATTTACACTGTGAACCTCTCCAAATCTCTGTGTCCTCTGTTACTTACTGTCCTTGCCGGTTGGAACTCTATCACCGGCAAATCATTACTGTTCTTGCTGACTCAACATCATTTCCATTGACAATCTCTTGAAACTGCATTGAACTTTTAGAAACTACTTTGTGTTTAAACCAAGCTCTCAAAACCTTTTTATAAACTGATTTTGTGTGAGTTAAAACAAGTCATATCTTCTCCGCTGCGCTTACTGATAATAGTTTGCAATCTGATAAGTGACTTTGCATTTATAAACGTGTTTCTTTGAAAAAGTTTTAATTAGGCTATTCACCCCCCCCCTCTAGCCTATTTTCCTACCAATTGGGCCTAACAGGGTTAATTTTGAGCTTGCTCAAAATCAACCCATAACCCGCGAAGCGGCGCGAAGCGCAGAATGGGCGGTTTGGGGCGCACTTTGCACTTCGCATCGGTCGCTGGGGGCTGTGGAGCTTAAATTTTTTGGCTAAGGTGGGCTCGGTAGTGGGTCAGCCCGTGATCTTGGTTCGGCTGGAATGGGCTTGGCGCGGATTGGGCATGTCTGGAGCGGCCCAACCAAGAAGGCGTCTGGGCGGTTTGGAGCAGCTAGGGTCATGCCGGTTCGGGTGGTGGTTTGGGTCGAACCGACCCGTGTCGGTTCGGTTCATGCTGGGCTGCCTGATCTCAGCCCTCCATTCCAATCTGATCTGACGGCCCAGATTCCACCAGACACCATTTGTGTTTATTCCCAAAAGGCTCCTTGCCTCTTCACTTACTATATAAAGCCCTCCCCCTCATTTGATAATTTTCCAACATTCCATAATCTTCTTACAATCCTTTCTCTCTTCTCTCTAGCATATTGTTGCATCCTTTTCTTCTTTCAAGTCTGGAATTTCTCAAACATCAAAGTAGTTCGCCGGAATTGATATTTTGAAGTGCTTCTAATATTAATTCGAAAGTTGTTTTATCTTAGGGACACTTTGCCAAGACCGTGAGCACTTGTACGGGGCAAAATTTGTCTTATGGAGACAATATTGATACTGGACTCGACTTTACCCTTTTATTATTTTCGGTTCAAATTTATTTTCAAGAAAACTTATTTTTGAGTGCTACTAAACAACAAACTTTAATAGAAAGATCTAAGCCTAGAAATATCTAGCCTACCGCTTCGTAGATACTCCTTCCGTCCCAAAATGATCTTCACGCATTTGACTATTCAAACTTTTAAGGATAAGAACACTTGCTTCACTAGCCATGTTGTGTTTATGAACAATTAAGCCTAAATTGTAGAAATGAGAAGAACTTATTGAGATAATGAAAAATGACAAATGAGAAGATCATTTTGAGGGACGGAGGGAGTATTTAGTGAAGAAGGTGATATGCATATTATGTAATAATCGCGGAGGATTGTAGAAGCTTGTAGAGTCCACAACAATAGCAGCAAGGCAATGGACTGCACCTGAATGACACTGATTTGGATTTAATTTAATTTGAAGTATTGTTAGACAATTAGTTTGGTCATGGGCCAGCTAGAAAATAATTAGTTTTCTTTAGCTTTATTATTAATATTCATTGGGCCTATTAAATTAGAGAAATTAGAATAGTTTTGTTTGGCCTAGGGACAATTTAGTAAAGTGAGATATTAGTATTACTATAAATATATTTGAGTTTGAGTTTGAGTTTGAGTTAGACTTGGGGGTAAATTGTAATTTAGTTACCTGAGTTTGTCACGATGTTTCAATTGGTTATCCAATTTGTGTTTGTTACAATTTGGTTACTGAATGTGTCTTTTTTTGCAATTAGGTGTAATTTTGGATGACTCGTTAAAAAACTAACGAAAATAGATGAAAAACGTAACAAGCTTCTTTTAAAATTGGAATAATCACCTTTATAATTTAAATTATCCTACTACGCCCCCTAGTTCTTAATGAATGTTAAAAAACTAACACAAGGAAAATGTAACAAGCTTAATTAACCTCCTAAGTTATCTTCTCAATCTAACTTTACACCCTAACTCAAAATTTGCCTCATGTTACTATTAAATTAAATTTATTAAATAATAATAAAATTAATCATTTTAATCAAATTATTTTCTTTAAAAAATCTAAATTAAGTACAATTATGTTTTTTTATAATATTTTTTCTATTTTATAATTTCAAATTAATTTTACTTAAAAGCACTAATGAAACTAAACAAATAAAACAAAATATTATTTGAAAATAACATAATAGAAAAAAAAAGAATTGATTGAAAAAAAAAGAAATAAGAACTCAAAAAAGAAAAAAGAAACTGTACTAACCCACCTACCCCCCTCCTTTCCCTTCCCCAACACTTGCACGTCCCTTTCCCTCCCCCAACAACACTTTCCCCTGCATTCAACCATGAATTCCGACCCCTACCATCACCACCCTTTCACCTCCACTTCCCCAAAGCATTCAACTTACCACATCTAACCACTCCCAGCTATCCGCCCCTCCACAAAGAAATCTTTGTAGTTTCATGAGTTGATTCAGGTTTAATCAATTCAATTTCTTTTGCCCGAACTGATTGAATTTATGTTGTTTTTGAGTTGATTCCGGTTGAATCGCCGCAATTTCTTATGCCTGAACAAATTGAATATCTGGTTTTTGAGTTGGTTCTAGTGGCGGTATCTCTACGACCAGAATTTCTTTTATTTATGGGTTTTGAATTGATTTTGATTGTTTTCTTGGAATTGGTTGTTTATTCGTAGTCTTTTCAAGCAACGAATTAAGCTTTGCTGGGACATTGGGGTTTCGAATTGTACCAAACACCCTCTTTTGCTTGTGAATTGGTGGCTCTTTTGGTTTGTATCGGGTGCTTCATTATCATTGTTGTTGTTGTTGGCTTGTATGATTTCAATTGTGATTTATGATTTCAATTGTGATTTAGGAAGAAAATAGGTGGTTGTGGAGGGGCCAGATTTGGGTGGTGGTGATGACCGGATTTTGAGAAAGTGGTGATGACAGTGGTTAATCGTGGTTGCCGGACTTGGGGGTTGGGTGGGAAATGAAATTGCTAATTGACATTTATACCCTTGTTTAACCCAGTTAGCTGTCAAGGGGCGTTGTGGGATAGTTTAAACTACAAGGGTGACCATTGCAATTTTGAAAGAATCTTGTTGTTATGTTTTTAATCAATTTTCCTTAGTTTTTATACGGGCCATCCAAAATTACACACGATTGCAACAAAAAGACATATTCAGTAACCAAATTGTAACAAACCACAAATTGGATAACCAAATGAAACATCGTGACAAACTCAAGTAAGTAAATTGCAATTTGCCCTTAAACTTGGAGAAAATAAGTTTATTTAGGGGTGTTGTTATACACACCCGTAAAACTTATGAATACACCCGTAACTATGCTTTACAGTGTTGTACTATTTAAAATTTCACGCTACTTACGGGTGAATTCATAAGTTTTACGGGTGTGTATAACAACGCCCTTTATTTAGTTGACAAAAGAAAACAATGACGGAGAAATAAGAAGATAGGTGGCGGCGAAGGGTTAAAGAAATCAACGGCGAGTGAAAAAGGAGTGCTGCTGCTATTTCTCTCTCTAGAAACCACCACCAGTTCACTGCTCTCCACCACCACCTTCATCCTCCGCCTCCGCCTCCGCCTCCGCCTCCGCCTCTCCCTTTTCCTCTGCCACCGCCGCTGCTTATCTCTTTCTTCTTCCCCTCTTCTTGTTCTTCTTCTTCTTCTTCCTCCCCATTTCATTATATCCACCACTTCGCTAACTCTTGCTCCACCGCCATCGTCGCTCCAGACAACGCGCGCGCCACCGTCTACCACTTTGGCCCTCCGCCTTTTCCACCTCTACAGGTTGGCTCTCTCCGCCCTTTCCCTATCTCTTTTTAGGGTTTTGCTCTTGTTTGTGTTTGTTTGTGAAAATCTGAATTTTGGTTTAGATCTAGAAATTAGGGTTTGATCTTCCCATCTCTCTTTTCCCTCTCTCTTCAGTGTGTTTTAGTGATTATGTGTGTGTTTGTTCAGATCTGTGTGTGTGTTTCAAATCGGAACCAGATCTGACTTCATAAACACAGATCTTGAATAATTTTTGTGTGTTTGTGCGCATTTGTTGAAACATATCTGGGTATTGTTGTGTGCTTATGTGGGTTGAACACAAATCTTGATCTTGTGGTGGGTCTAAGTTGGTTGGCCTGAGCTTGTTTTTGCTGTGGTCTGGGGATCGAAACCCACGTCCCGACGGGATGGTCCCAATTTGATGGTTGGGGTAAGATCAGCAACTACAACATCATACGTACTTCCTCTGTCTCATTTTAATGTTCAAAGTCAAAACAAAAATTGTCAACTTGATCGCTTCTTGACCAAGAATTTGCTGAAAATTTGATTATCCTAATGAAAGACTAAAAATTATTATTGAGAGTACTAGTAAAGGTGAATCAATAAAAAATTAAATTTATTAGGAAAATTAATTACTTTTGTAGTTTTAAGTCAAACTACAATTATGTCAACAAATTTTGCTTTGACTTTGAACCTTAAAATGGGACGGAGGGAGTGCATATTAATACTCGATTTTTTTTTCAATGCTCATTCCATCTTGTTAATATTTTCAGGAAAATAAATAGAAAAAAATGACTTCAGACCAAAGGAACTGCGGCACAACTGATTTGATCAGTGAACTGCCAAGGAATATTATTGAAAAGATCCTCGAGCTCATGCCCATCCAATATGCTGTTAGGACAAGTATTTTGTCAACAAATTGGAGATACAAGTGGACTTCCCTTCCACAACTGGTTTTTGATATGGAGTTTTGGAACCATATCACGCGAAAGCAAATTAATAGTATTGTCAATATCGTCAATGAGGTTTTACTTGTTCATGATGGCCCTATATGCAAATTTTCTATTTGCAAGCCGCTATTCTTTGAGAAACACACTCATGACCTTGGTCGTTGGATGGTGTTCTTATCTAACGTTGGAGTTAAGGAAATCATTCTCTACAGTCTCTCCCCTTCTGATCAGAATTTCACAAAGTTGCCATCTAATTTCTTTTCTTGTCTGGAGGAGTTGACTTATCTGGATCTATGGAACTTTGTATTTGAACCTCCACGAAAATTTAAAGGTTTTAAACATCTTACGACTCTCATACTCCTTTCAGTTGTTATCTCTTCTGATGTGTTTGAAATGTTAGTCTCTTCTGCCCTCCACCTCGAAAGATTGACATGCAGAAATTGCCCTGGTCTTGACACTATTAGTTTTCAAGCTCCAAATCTTAAATTCATGCTACTCTCTGGAGATTTTAAGTCGATATCTTTCGGTCAAAGCCCATTTCTTTCTGATGCCTCCATTAAGCTATCAAAACCGGTGAATGATTATATTCCTGACCGATCACTTAGTTTAGTCAATATTATTGATCATTGGCCAAGACTGAAGAAGCTTGTTATTGGAGACCATGCATTGAAGGTTAGACTTCTATTTTGAAATCTGATTTTTTTTTTTTTTTTTTTTTTTTTTTGAGATATTGTCTAATTGTTTTGTATTCTTCTTGAAAGATCTTTGCTGCAGTTGTTATTCCTGAAAGCTTTTCTACCAGACTTAGTTACTTGGATCATCTTCATTTTGATAACACATATTTTCAAGATGTTGATCAGTTTTCATCTGCGTTTTACTTGATTAGAAGCTTGCCAAATTTGCAGAAACTTGAGTTTTTGGTGAGTTTCCGCTTTTTTTATTGTTACTACAAATGAACTTTGAGCAATAATTATATATTATGGAACTAATCATACTTATGAAAATATAAAACTTGAATTGATAACCATCAACAATACTATCAGTAACATGTTTCAGGTTTTCTTTCACCAGTATAATTAAATCAACCAAAAATTATTGCTCAAAGTTTATTCGAAGTAACAACAAAGTGGATCCTTTTGGGGTGGAGGTATTAATAATTTTTACTCTGCAGAATCCATCCTTTGGTAGTGCTGCAGTCCAACCAATTGCGAATTTCATCGAGCAGAAGGATTCTACTGAGTGCACGTTGGACCGATTGAGGATGGTAAGGATGGCAGAGATCAGTGGAAGCAGCTGCGAATTGGAGTTGCTTAAATACCTTCTTTCCTCGGCACCAGTTCTTGAAACTATGATTGTTGAGATATCAAGAATTGATCCTCAGGCTGAGGCGAACTTGACAAGAAAGTTGATGCAGTTCCGTAGGGCTTCACCAAAAGCAGAGGTCATTTACAAGGATAATACTCGTAATTAAAATGCTTATTTCGGTTGTTCAGACAAATATTGGCTTCATTTTATTTTTCTTGTAGCTATCTGACTTGACTTGATGACTCAATTCAACCTGAATATTTTAGGGGCATTAAGAGGTTGGAAGAAGATATATACTCCCTTAAACTTCAAAAATTTCCCTTTTTGGTGTCTCATTTTAAACTTCAAAATCCAAAAAAGAAAAGCTATTTATACTTTTTTATTTAGTGGGACCCACATGTCATACACACAACAACTATCCACTAACTATTTTCTACCTCACTTTCTCTCTCCTACCCACTTTCTATACTCACAACACTTTACTCCACTATCTATATTTTATAATATAAAGATTCTCATTTTAGTTCTTGTGCCCATTTTTTTTTTTTTTAAATTTAAAATGGGTCGGAGTAAGTATATATTGATAAGGATCCCCCTCAACCGAATCATCAAGATTCTCAGGATCCTCAAGTATCAACAATATGATCTCATTTGATTTTTAAATATTCAAAATAGGTTTTAATTCATTTTCAACCATTGTACTTTCATCCGACTTTCACTTTAACCATTATACTTTATTTTTTACACGAAAACCACTATACTTTCGAAAACCTCCCATCGCAACCACAAATTCGTGTCTAATCCGTGCCCTAATCCGCGATTTTTGGGGTTGGATGAGAGGTTTTCCAAAGTAGAGTGGTTTTCGTGCAAAAAATAAAGTAGGAGATGGGTAAAGTGGAAGTCGGGTGAATGTACAATTGTTGAAAATGAATTTAAACCTTCAAAATATACTGTGTAGTTAATTTAGATAGGATATTATGAATTTAAACCTTCAAAATATACTGTGTTGTTAATTTAGATAGGATATTTTCTTTTAGTTAGGGATTTGATTTATTTTGTACTCCTATATATGTACCATCTCATTCATAATGTAAATAAGCCTTTCACAGTAACACTTACATAGTACAAGAGCAACAACGATCCCAACCTCTCTTTTTTCCCCTGCCCACCACCACCACCACCATGGCTATGTCATCGGCCACCATTCCCAATCCGGCAGAACCATCTAAACCCATCATTTTAGTCAATCTCTCTCTATGCAAACCTCTCACCCACTCACTTATCTCACTTGGGCATCCCAAATCACTTCTCTTTGGTCTCGATCTTCTCCAATTCGTAGATGGCACCCACCCCCTACCCGCTGCGGCACCACTGGGAAAACCAACCCCGCCTCTATCACTTGGCATCGTCAAGATCGCCTTATCCTGGGCTCCCTTATAGGAACTCTTGACCCCACCGTAGCACCCCTTGTCCACCAAGCCAAAACCTCCAATGAGGCTTGGACAATACTTAAAACCATCTATGTCAACCCCTCCCACGGTCACATACTCCAAATCAAACACCACCTTGAATCCCTCACAAAAACCACACAACCCATTTCCGAGTACAAGCACTCCATAAAAGCATGTACCAACAAGCTTGCTATTATGGGCAAACCCATGGACTCCGAGGACATCATAGCCAAAGTCCTCAAAGGACTCGACTATGAATCCTACAAACCAATCATAGACTCCATCCGTGCCCAAGACAACCCCATCACTTTTGAAGCCTTGCATGAGAAACTAATAAACCATGAACTTACCCTAAAACAACAAATTAAACCACCACTCCTCCCTATTTCTGCCCATGCTGCCCACTACAATCTCCATCAAACCCGACACTCTTCCAACCCTAATCCGTCCCCACCCCTACTGCCAAACCCGCCTCCTTTCTCCCAATCTCATTCATCCCCTACCCAATTCAAAGGGAAATGTCATTTCTGTCGCATTGTTAGTCACTTCATCTCGGAATGTCGCAGGTTTAAGAAAGAATACCCTCAAGTTGTCTTCCCACCCCCTCCTTCAAACCCTCGGACCAATCGAAATACACATCAAACTCGTCCTCAAGCCCACACCGCAAAATCCTCCACTAACCCTCTTCCAAAATCCGTTCTTGTTGACAGTGGGGCTACCCACTACATCACAAATGACTTGAACAACCTCTCACTCCATAGCCCATATGATGGATGACGATGTTATTATGGAGATGGCTCCTCACTCCCAATATCCAACATAGGTTCATTCTCTCTCAATCTTCCTCACTCTACTCTTCACTTTCGTAATGTTTCACATGTTCCACGTATTTCTCAAAACATTCTTTCCGTCTCACAATTTTGCAAAGACAATAATGCTATAATTGAGTTTTCTCGCTCTTCATTTCTTATCAAGGAACTCTCGACTCACCGGATCCTCATTCATGGAACAATCGATAAGGAGTCTACCTTTGGCTCCCTTCCTCTGTTCAAGCTCACACCGGCATCTCCACTTCACCTCTTTCATGGCATCACCGACTCGGTCACCCGACATCATCTATTTTTTTATTTGCTTCAAAAACAGTTTTCTTTAGATATTCCTTCTAGACATTTTTCAACTTGTAATGCTTGCAACATCAATAAGAGTCATAAATTGACATTCTCTGTCTCTACTCTTACATCTAATGCTCCTCTTGATCTCATATTTTCTGATGTTTGGACTTCACCGATTCTCTCACACGACAACTTCAAATATTACATCATATTTGTCGACCACTTCACTAAGTACACATGGTTATATCCTCTAAAACACAAATCTGACACCCTTGGTACCTTTACTCGCTTCAAAGCTCTCATTGAAAAATTGTTTCAGAAAGAAATAACTCAATTCTTTTCCGACAATGGTGGCGGATACATTAAAATTACTCCCACTCTACTCAAAACTGGCATCACCCATCTTACCTCTTCTCCTCATATACCCGAACACAACGGCTTTACCGAGAGACGCCATCGACACATAGTCGAAACCTGACTTTCCCTTCTCTCTAATGTTCATCTTCCATTAAACATGTGGTCGTATGCTTTTACCACTGCCACCTATCTTATCAACTGCCTCCCCACCCCCCCCCCCCACTTTCCAACGAGTCTCCCTTTCTTCGACTCTTTCAAAAACCCCCAAACTACACAAAACTTCATAGCTTCGGATGTCTTTGCTATCTGTGGCTTCACCCTTACACCCCTCATAAACTCGCTCCTAAATCAATCCCTTGCATCTTTGTTAGCTATTCCTCCACACAAAGTGCGTACCATTGTCTAGACCCCACCACATTCCGAGTACACACATCTCGACATGTTAATTTGTTGAAAGGGATTTTCCTTTTCCCTCTCTTACTACCAAAGAGAATCCCTCTCACGCAATGACTCCCTCACAATGGTGTCCCCTTATTATCCCAATCTTGACAACCTCATCCACCACAACTCCAAATACCCCACCCGCCCACACCATTCAGCCCTCCCCTACCATCCCTCCAAACACCACTGCTTCACACACTCCTACATCCTCAAATCCCAACTCAGTCGGACCCCTCACAAACCCGGTCGGACCCATCACAAATCTGCCCGGACCACTTACAAACCTGGTCGGACCCCTTTCCCCTCCTTCATGTCTGGTCGGACCATCCCCTATACTCGATCGCATATCTTCATCTCCTGTCTCCCCACCTGAAATCAATCCCTCCCCAGCTCTACCCGAAGCTACCAACCCATCTATCCCACCCGCACCCACTACCCCACCTGACACCAATCCCTACTAATCTAACCGGACCATTTTTACAAGACTCTCCAACAACATAGTAAAACCCAACCCCAAATATGCCAACTTAGCCACTCTAAACTCACCTACAAGTCTTCCAAAAACGACCAAACAAGCCTTAGCCTCTCCTCATTGGCACTCCGCCATGCTTGAAAAATTCAATGCATTAACCCGAAACCAAACTTGGACCCTGTACCACCTAGTGAAGCCACCAATATCGTTGGTTGTAAATGGGTATTTCGTGTCAAATATAACCCCCAACAACACTATTCAAAAACACGAAGCCCGTCCCGTTGCCAAAGGCTTCCATCAAAGACCCGGAATTGATAACTCTGACACCTTCAGTCTCGTTGTAAAACCTGTTACTATTCATCTCCTCCTCTCTATTGCTCTCAGTCAAGGATGGTCCCTTCGCTAACTTGACATCAACAACGATTTTCTCCAAGGAACACTTCATGAAACCGTTTTCATGACTCAACCCCCGGGATTCATTAATTCTCAATCTCCTACTCATGTTTATCGACTATCCAAAGTAATCTACAGTCTCAAACAAGCACCACGAGCTTGGTACTATGAGCTCAAATCCTACCTTATCTCCTTTGGCTTCAAACCTTCCATTGCCGATCCATCTCTTTTTATATACTCTCAAGACTCTCACAAACTTTATATTCTACTTTATGTCGATGACATTATTATCACCAGCCCTTCCACCACTTTTCTTTCCACCTTTATTATTAGCCTTGCTGCCCGCTTCTCCCTTAAAGATCTTGGGCCACTTTCATATTTTCTTGGCGTTGAGGTCTCCCCCACCAATAATGGCCTTCTCCTTTCTCAATTAAAATACATTTATGATCTTCTTGCTAGCCACAATTTGCTAAATTCTAAACCCACTCCAACTCCCATGGCTGTCTATCCCCAACTCCTCATAAATTCCGAAACCCTACCCCACAATCCATCCGACTATCGAGCCATAGTTGGAAGCCTACAATATCTATCCATCACCCGCCCCGACATCTCTTTCTCTGTCAACAAACTTGCATAATTCATGCAAAACCCTTAAGAGTTACATTGGAAGGCTCTTAAACGTTTACTTCGCTATCTACATGGTACCATTCATACGGGAATTCATCTCTCCCGCCAAACACCTATTGTGATAATCTAGGCTCCACTCATTAGTCAGCAAATCCTGTGTTTCACTCTCGCATGAAACAATTAGATCTCTCATTTCACTCTGTTCGAGAACAAGTTCAACTTGGCAACCTTCATGACAACATATATCAGGTGGAGATCAACTATCCGATGCACTTACAAAACCATTGCCTCGTACCAGATTCATTCACTTAATGTCCAAGATTGGTCTCTCCTTCGGAACTCCCGTCTTGCGGGGGCATGATAAGGATCCCCCTCAACCGAATCATCAAGATTCTCAGGATCCTCAAGTATCAACAAGATGATCTCATTTGATTTGTAAATATTCAAAATATATTTTGTAGTTAATTTAGATAGGATATTATCTTTTAGTTAGGGATTTGATTTCCTTTGTACTCCTATATATGTACCATCTCATTCATAATGTAAATAAGCCTTTCACAGTAACACTTATATATATATATGGTCTGTTTTTTCTTTTACCATCACTTTGTCATTTTTTGAGTTAAGTATTTCCTGGAATGGAATGAGGAGTGACTGGAGAAAAGCACAAAGGAAGGAAAATGACCATCAATGTGCATTGTGTATAATCAGTTTAAACGAGGAGCAATACTAGGGGCACAAAATAAGGCCACAAAATCTCGCTCACGAAATGAGGTGGCGATATTTTATCTGTTGCGTCGATAGTGGACCTGCCACACTCTAATTAAAAACACCAATAAAATCATTACACCTAAGATTTTTGTGAGCAAGAATCTGTGACTTTTTTGTGCCCCTAATATTATTCTTAGACGAGTACAATGATCCGATCACTGGAATATCTTCCTTTTCTAATACTTAATACTACTCGTGTCCCAAAATGAATGTCCAAAATTACTTTTGATCAAGAGTCATTTAGGACATTCATTTTGACGGAAGGAGTACTTTATTTGATAACTGAGTCGGACATCAAACTTTTGATCTTTCATTTAAAGGAAAGAAAATAAGGATCTATATCAAGTGAACTAAGACTAATTAGCATACTTACAATTTATTTGCATTTATTGACGCATATTAGCACAATTATATTCGAATCTACTCAAGACCAACATATTGTATATAAACTTACACAAAATCTTGGGAAAAATGTGTTTTTCCTAACTCCAAGGAAAAACGTGTTTAAAAAAACGTGGTGGCATTTTTGTAAATATGTGGAACTTCTTTAAAAAACGTGCGGTGGCATTTTTGTAAATAATCAGAACTTCTCAATGGTTCTGGATATGAGATTGATAGCCACAACTTTTGAAAGTGATAGCCAGAAGGGTCATTTTGTAAATAATCAGAACTTCTCAATGGTTCTGGATATCAATATAAAGCCTTTTGGATATGGAATTAATATCCATAACTGTTGAAAGTGATCACCAGGATGGTCATAGATATCAATATAAAACCTTCTGGATATGAGATTGATAGCCAGAACCTTTGAAAGTGATAGCCAGAAGGTTTTTTCTCTTTTTTTTTAAGAGTAACAGAAGTGTAATAGATAGCAAGTAACAATGTTTAGGATGACCAGTTACTGTGTTGTGAAGGTCCAGTGAGTGTGTTGAAGACCGCCAGATGATTTTAAAAAACAAGTTTTTCCTAACCACTAGGAAAAATGCGTTTTTACAGGAGATCAACTCACAAATTTAATGAAATTACATAAGCTAATATAGTCAAAAGTGATTTTCATAAATTAAATATCTTTAAATGTAAAAATATGATTATTTTCCATGCCGTTGGAACCTAAAAGTCTGGCCGATTTACGATGGTAATTTATTCAAGTTCAGAAAAAGGACATCATAGTAAGTTCTGCACGGGTGCAAGATCGGTGCAGTGTCTACTGGTGCGTAATGGAACCAAAGCATACGTAAAATTTGGTTATTTTAAGAATGATGTTATTCACACCTATAAAATTATTTTGTATTCCTGTAAATATGCTAAAAGTTTTATTGTGTGAATATTGAGTGAATATTCTGTGAATATTACATGATTGATTAAGGATTATTATTTACCTTAGTTAGCTTAGTTGATATACTCTATTATTTAGCATAGATCAAATCCCATGATTGCGGATGATCGATCTGATTGATCATCGTCTCTGTATAAGTAGGTTGAACATTTTTCATTAGAAGTAATTGTATTGAATAACAATTAATTCTCTTAACTCTCTCTCTATGTCGCTGTGTACTTCTTGGCTTGGTATCAGAGCCTAAAGATTTTTTTCTAGATCGACTTCGCCATTCAAAAACGGTTGTCTTCATCTTCTTCATCCATCGATCCTTTGTCATAAATCCGCAACGCCATTATCATGGGTGATGCAAGTGAATCACAGGTTCAAAAGGTTGAGGTATCTGTTCGTAGTTCAGAAGAAGGCTCATTTGGCGGTACCAAAGTTAATGGTACTAATTTTCGCACGTGGAAGAAAATCATGTCCGTCTTTCTCCGTGGAATAGATAAGATGGGAGATGTAAGTGGAACAATCAAGGCCCCAAGCGAAGAAGATGCTAATGCTTTTGCTAAATGGGAGGATGATGTGTTGGAAAAATATGTTGTGTGTGAAGGAAATTGTGTGTATTTCCTAGCAAGAATCGTTTGTTGTTGGACAAAGATTATTGTGGGTTCAAGTTTCACTCCGTGTGAACATTGAAATAGTATATCTATATATCCAATTTAAAATTGGATGAGAAAGATATGATAACTCAAAGTTGGTGGGTTGAAATTGTAACTTTAGAATTTAACTCTACCATTTATGTGCCATGATAGCCAAATTAATAGATGGATTAATTGGGATCATTACCTTGGAGTTGTGGTTACAAAAATGTGGAATAAAATCACATGAATACAAGAGTAATGACTCTCATATTAATAGAGGTTGATTGGGCATTCATTTGGTTATATATGATTGAGCTATATATTGAGAAACCTACAACAACATGAAAAAAGAGAGTTTTTCCATCAATCTTCTTCTTCCCTCTTGCAATTTGTTCATCTTCTTCCTTTGGCCTCCTAGCATAATACGAAAAGGTGATACTGTCTAAGCACAGTTCTGCTCGCCGGGAAACTTAGGTGCAAAGTGCCCCCGGTCCGCACGTTCTATCCTGGGAGACTAGCGTTCCGAGCAAACTCAAGCACACGTGGTGAGGGGACGAATAAGTCTTAAGGAGACAGTGACTAGCATTGGGCTCGTGCAAACAACGATCAATTTTTATGGTTCTATCTTTCCTTTTATGTTTTTCATAATTGTTGTATAATTATATTATATTGTAATTGTTTTTCTTTCAATATTTACAAGATTTTATCCAACAATCTTAAGACTTATTCCTTGTTGAGAAAGGATTACAGATTACATGGATCTTGTGGCGTGGTGGTTACGAGAGAAAGGATGAAAGACGATGAGAAACAATGAGAAAGAAAGCAAGAAAATTTCTGCACAGATTTTTCTTGGCCAACTGTATTAAAACAGCATTTCCCGCTTCGTTAACCGTTGGATTGGGCTGAAACTTTTTGTGCATGTTCACGACCCTTAATAGAAGATTCTGAACGGTGACGATTGGAATCTATAATGTGGAGATGGAGATAAAATTTTCGGAACATAGCAGTTTAGTGAAATAAAAATATTTTCTTTCCACTTATTTAATGAAATTAACAAAGATGGAAAGATTGATGCTTCGTGACATCAACTATGTTTCAATGGTTGTATTTACTTGTTAAGGCTATGCCTTTTCTAAGTGGAAATACATCATGTGATATATCTCTTATGGTTCATTTCGTATGAATCATAGTGAAGAGATTGAAAGTTTATTGGAACTAAGAACGTTGGAAGATTAAGTCTTTAACGTTGTGTTGACAAATATAAGAGGTCTTCTTGAGAGAGGTTGTTAAAACCTATTATTGTCAATGGTGACAAAAGTCACAAAGATAAAACAATAGAGCTTCTTGAAAGAAGTTGTTGAATTCTATTGTTGTGAAGTCATAAATACTAAAACTATAGGGCTTCTTGGAAGAAGTTGTTAAAACCTAATAGTTGATGAGTGACTAATGTCATGGAAATAATAATAGGACTTCTTGAAGAAAGTTGTTAAATCCTATTGTTGATGATGATGAAAAATGACACAATATTTAGAAGGAGGACTTCTAAAAAAAAAAAAAAAGAAATTGTGTATTATGAGGATGAGAATGTAAGTTTCTTGAATTTGGAGGTACTCCAAGATGAAACTTCTAAACTTTGGAATAATGAACCTCAATTTATTATGAGTTGTTACAAGAAATAAATTTGTGTTAATTCTCCTTTTGAATTAGCAATTTATTCTTGGATTGAATTCTCTAATTAAGTTAGAGAATTAAATTTGTAACAACAAAGTTATAATTTGGTTTTAATTGTTGAAATTAAAGCCAATGTTTTGGAAAAAGCTCCTTGTGTGGAAATAATTTCCAAATAAATATGGGTGTTCCAAGTATTTTGGTCACCATCGTGAGAAGTTAGAAAATTTTGTTGGCCTCGACTTTAAGTGACGGCAACAAAAGATATTCTACTTAACCACCTTGAACTTAGTGAGATTTCTTAAGAAAAACCCTACAAAGTTGGTGGAAATGAGACGGATGTTTAATCCGTAAGTGCGGTTGAAGCATATGAGTTTCTTTTGTCGGAACTATATATTTAACGGATTTTTGGTTTCGTTATATAACATATATAGTACCAAGAAAAAGGAAAAGAATAGTTGGAGTTTTGGACTATAAAATAAAATCGAGAATGTTGGTACAATGAAATTCATTGCATGCCGTTTCTTGATTTAAAATAGTAGACTCCATAAACCGTAAAAAGTCAAATGAAAGAATTGAAATAGTCTTTCATGAAATCCATGTCGAATGGATGGTGATAAGTGAAATTTTCAAGGGACGGAAATAATTGAAAAATTAATTTTCACTTGAAAAGATTTCAAGAAGCAACTCAAACATAAATGAATTGAAATGAATGTTGAGATGCTTGCTATTCATTTTTGTGTTGGAAAAGAGAATATAGCTTCAGATAAGAAGTTGTGTAACACTTCTTGTGATGAAAGTAAATGCGGTGGAGCATATTGAAATGCTTAAGTCAAATACAAAGTTTGTCAAACTTGGTCAAAAGTAAAACTTGTTTGAAAAGTCAAACTTGTATGAAAAGCTAAACTTGTTTGAAAAAGTTAAATGTATTCCTTGTGTCTTGAGAGACAAAGGTAGATGTCATCAAGGATGATATCCATGATGTTTGAATATATGAAATGGAAATTATATCAACCGCGAGTTGAGTTGGTGGCTAATAATGAGATTACGTTTCTTTACTTGGATCACAATTTTCATTCAAAAAGAAATTCGAACAAGACATGAAATGTGTGTTGAATTATATCATCACAAGTTAAGCATTGCGATGCTTTGTGATATGTAGAGATTTCAAACACATAGTAATTGTTATATATTATAAGCATTGTCTCGTTGAATGGAGAAGTTGGAAAACAACTTAGAAATGAGATAATGAAGATGAAACACTATTGAGTATAGTGTGTGTGCATAACATGTGTTTGTACACAAAATATCCATCTTGTAAATCACTATCAAAATGGTGTTGATGAAAGAAATGATAGCATTATTGCTAAAATTTGGACTAACCCAAAATGTGAGGGTGAGTCTACTTTGGAAAAATAAATACCTATTGGTTAGGTTACCCCAAGAAAAATGTAAATTCCATATGATGTATGGAAACGTAGGCCTACGTACACATGTGAATGTGGGGGTAGTCACAAAGTAGAAAGTCCAACATCAACAAAATTGATATATCGATACAAGATGGTGGAATGTGTAAATAATGATTTTTCATGGTTGTCATATATTATTCAATGACTTTGAATATATATAACACCAAGAAAATTGAAAAAAATAAATAATGGAAATCAAGTATTGATATCAAGTTCATGAAAATGAACAAATAATACTTTGAGTGAAATAGATCAAAGTTACACTTTGAGTGAAATAGATCAAAGTGATGCTTTGAATGAAATAGATCAAAGTAAAACCAAGAATGAAGTGTGCAAGTTAGTAAAGTCACTAGATGACTTGAAACAAGCACAAAGATAATGAAATCAAAAACTTGATTTTGCCATGAAAGAATGTGGATTAATCAAATATGACATGAGTGGTTATGTCATAATGTTGATTAAATCTATTAAAGATATGTTAAACTTGAGAGAAGTTTAGAAAATGGGAAATTTGGATTTAAAATTTCAAGAACTAATGAATTTGCAATTAAGCAAATTAAGATATAGTTCTTGGAAATTTTGAAAAAGGTCACGAGATATGGGTTTAGTGGATGTAATCCTTGAAGTGAAAATTTCTAAGAAATCTAATGGATAATTCTTGAGAAATTAGCAAGGATAATTTAGAAATGACTAAAACCCAATTGGCATGAGTCAACATCTATTGAAGAATAGAAGTGACATTAATTCTCAAGTTGAATACTCAAGAAATATTGAAAATCTAGTGAGTTGGAACACGAGTAATCCTAAATATATTGTAAAAGTACTAAGGTACTTGAGATACAATTGAGATCACAGATTACACTACACTAGACATCTGTCGATAATTGAAGGATATAGTGATGCTATTTGGATATATGAGTGGTTTCGTATTCCTATTAGCGGAAGCGACTATATCAGGGAAGTCTTCTAAATAAATAAGTTATAAATAGATTCATAGCGGAATCTAAGTCTATAGCTTAAGATAAATGTGGTGAGAAAACCTAGAGGCTACGCCAATTTTCTAGAAGATATTCCAAAATGGGATAAACCTGTGCCAGCAATTTGTATACATTGCGATAGCCAATCTGCGATTGGTAGGGCACAAAATCATATGTATAATGGTAAGTCTAGACATATACGTCGACGACATAATACCATTAAGCAACTAATTGCAACTGGTACCATATCTATTGACTATGTAAAGTCAAAAGATAATTTGACGGATCCGCTAACCAAAGGGTTAAGTAAAGAAGTGGTTGCAAAGTTGACATTGGGAATGGGATTAAAGCCTCTTGAGAAGTTAAACACAGCGGAAAACCCAACCTAGTTGACTGGAGATCCCAAGATCTAGGTTCAAAAGGGACAACCTAACTGTTAAAAGACTTGTAACGTCACTGTGGGGGTTACCCCATACCCATTCCTTAAAAGTGACATCCAGAGAAGAATGAGGTTAAGCCGGTGGCTTTTAATGATTCTTATGTGAAGTAAAATGGGTTACTTAAAAGAATCACCTATGTGAGAAAGAAGTGTGGGCCGCTTTGAGAAGAATTATGTGAGGCTTAATTCTTAAACCTTCTCACAGAACCAGGCATTGTGCTCCAGGGCCATAATGGACACAGCTATGAGAGCTGAATTGTGTTAGGGCGATACCTGTGCAAAGTATATGATCGGCTACACAAAAAGCTAGCAGTTCAAGGACATCGTGTCTACTGATTAGCGAGTAGAGTAAATATATCTTGCAAGGGAAGGTTCAAAGGGCAGACCCTACCTATCCTATGCAGGTTTTCGACTGCCGGACTTTATCACCTATCCTCATCAATTTCCTTCATGTGGGGGATTGTTGGAAAAATATGTTGTGTGTGAAGGAAATTGTGTGTATTTCCTAGCAAGAATCGTTTGTTGTTGGACAAAGATTATTGTGGGTTCAAGTTTCACTCCGTGTGAACATTGAAATAGTATATCTATATATCCAATTTAAAATTGGATGAGAAAGATATGATAACTCAAAGTTGGTGGGTTGAAATTGTAACTTTAGAATTTAACCCTACCATTTATGTGCCATGATAGCCAAATTAATAGATGGATTAATTGGGATCATTACCTTGGAGTTGTGGTTACAAAAATGTGGAATAAAATCACATGAATACAAGAGTAATGACTCTCATATTAATAGAGGTTGATTGGGCATTCATTTGGTTATATATGATTGAGCTATATATTGAGAAACCTACAACAACATGAAAAAAGAGAGTTTTTCCATCAATCTTCTTCTTCCCTCTTGCAATTTGTTCATCTTCTTCCTTTGGCCTCCTAGCATAATACGAAAAGGTGATACTGTCTAAGCACAGTTCTGCTCGCCGGGAAACTTAGGTGCAAAGTGCCCCCGGTCCGCACGTTCTATCCTGGGAGACTAGCGTTCCGAGCAAACTCAAGCACACGTGGTGAGGGGACGAATAAGTCTTAAGGAGACAGTGACTAGCATTGGGCTCGTGCAAACAACGATCAATTTTTATGGTTCTATCTTTCCTTTTATGTTTTTCATAATTGTTGTATAATTATATTATATTGTAATTGTTTTTCTTTCAATATTTACAAGATTTTATCCAACATGATGATGGGTACGTGATGTCAGTATTGTTCAAGGCAATGACTGATGAAGTGTTACAAATGGTAGAGGAATGTGAAATGGCTGAAGCTATTTGGAAGACGTTGGTGGACCTCTACACCAATGAGTCTGACTTTGTTCAAGTCCATGAATTGATGTGCAAAGCTGCTGGAATGCAACAAAATGGACAACCATTGTCCGTATTTTTTACCAAATTGAAGAACGTATGGACATAGATTGATCATAAGCGTCCATGTAAGATCAAGAATCCAAAGGATATCACGTGGTATCAACGAGAAAAGGAGCTCGAGCGCATTCATGCATTCCTAGGAGGATTCGATGCTAAACACAACAGTGCAAAAGGGGAATTGCTCAGAATGCCTGAACCTCCTAACCTGACTACAGCTTTTGCATATATTCGCAAGGATGAATCATAGCAAGACATTCTCAAGCAGGCCCATATTGAAGTTTCTAGTTTGGCCATTCATACTAAGCCACCTACAACCTATCAACAGCAACAAAGTTCGATTCCCCTTCATCAACAACGTCCTTCTGTGGTCCCTAATCGTCCAAAATGCACTTATTGTGATGATCTGGGACATGTTCGAGACACATGTTGGAAGCTGCGTCCTCATCTTGTTGGTGTTGGTGCCCTAGGCACGTTTGTTAAACGTTATATAAGTTATCATTTTATTCATGATGATAAAGAGATGTTAAGATCATGGGCGGATCTTACGTTGTAGGAGCGGGTGCACGTGCACCCGGTCAACCAAATTTTTTTAATTTTTTTTTTTTACTAAGTGCACCCCCAAAAAAATGAGTTAGAGTATGAAATTAACTAGATGGGATGTGAACTTAGTAAAAGAGTAAGAAACCCACCTATTTGTGATTTACGGGAGAGGAAAACAAACAGAGGCCACAAATTTCAATTTTTTTTTTTTTGCAAACACGGAAGGAAGAAAGGAGTGCCGACTGGCGACGCTGTGCCGGACGAGGAAGTCGAACGAGAAGATCAACCGAGAGAAACCGAGAGAGTCAATCGGAAATCTGCAAAGCATTATTCTCAATCATTCTCCCTCTTGTAAGTATCCTCAACTCAAATCCCTCATCTTATTCTCTTTCTCTGGATTGTCATTGTTGTAAATTGAAATCTAGGGTTTGAATATTATTTTAGGGCTTTGATTTTTTTCTTCAAATTTCATGGGTGATTTCAATATGAGTGTTTATTAAATGTTTGACTTTAAATATATATGTGTTTGAATGGTTATTTCATTGATTTTTTGTAGGATTGTTGGTGTTTTTGGTCAATTGAAGGGCATTGCTGATTTGTGCTCATTTCTAGTGACGACAAGAAAATACTTGTCGTACCCATTGGTGTATCGACTGTTGAAGTTGGCATTGATTTTGCCGGTAGCAACTGCAAGTGTGGAAAGATGCTTATCCGGTATGAACTATGTCAAGAACGAGTTACGAAACAAAATTTGTGACCAATTTTTGAATGATTGTCTTTTATGTTTCATTGAAAAAGATTTGCTTAGAGAAGTTAAGGAGGAGGATGTTATTAAACGTTTTCAAGGTATGAAAACGCGTAAGGGACAAATTTAATTTAGAAAGTTGTATTGTTTTCTTTTGAGACAATTGTATTTGAAGTTATGAATTGTAATGTAATTGCGTTTCGAAATTTTTTTTTTTTTTTTTTTTTTTTAATTCAAAGTTATGTAGTGTAAATTGTGCACCCGGTGGTTAGGAATCCTGGATCCGCCACTGGTTAAGATTATTATTGTTGCTCATGTTTGCTTATAATAATCTCCGTCCCTAGAGCTTGTTAAGCACTAGTATAAAGGCTAAATGATCATGGGATGATCATGTTAGATTTATGGGTACTTGTTTGGAACAAGGTACTGGACATGAACCACAGTATGAGATTTATGTCATGGTCGATGTCATATATAAATCTCATATTAGTTATGTCATTTGAATCCTTAGACATGAAGTTATTATAGTCTTCCACTTGATGAAGATTATGTTTGACATATTCAAACGCTGCCTTAACACGGTAGTTATAAAGGGTATGATTGGCATAATCGGATTCACGTAGGTAATAATAATAAGCTAATTGGATTTGTCCTTCTTCGGAGAGATGTCAAGCTTGGGCCCCTCGAAGGAATGATGTTGGTGAAATGTTTGGCCAAACTCAAATGGATTGATTGGATCAATGTCATTTGGATTATCAACCTATTCGGAATCGAGAAAGTATTGAACAATACAAGTTGACTTATTGACCATGACTTGTGTTCAATGACATCGTGGACAAATGGATTATGACATGTTCTAAAGGAATGCGAACTTGTATCTAGTTATACTATTTGGGTAGGTATGACGGTTTGCTAGAACCTAATCATATCTTATGGTTTCATGTTTGAACCCATAGCCAACTTAGTATAATCCTAGAGGGTCACACACAATAGAACGAATCTTAAATAAGGATTATATTGGAATTTTGGAAATTATGGGAATCTGGACAAGTGTGCGACCGCATAAGATGGGTTAGGCGGCTGCACAGTTTGGGTCAAATAGTACCAGAACCTTCCAGATAGATGTGCGGCCGCACAGGTGGTTTTGGGCAGCCGCACACCATGTCGGGACTGGTTTCCTGATTTGATTTGGAAAAGAATTTTGGACGGGTTTAGACACAAGTTTCCTATTTGGAATAGGTCTAACTTGTATATAAACAGCCAAATTCGGCCTGAATAAAAGCCAATGTTTTTGTGCAAGTCTCAAAGAGTTTGAGAGGGTTTTATTTTGTTCTAAGAGATCCTAGATTGAAGAACAAAATAATACACAAATAAAATTTCATATAGTTCATATTAATTGTGAAAACGTGTTTCACAATTTTGGTCTAGCAACCAAGATCAAGTGTTCTTGATATTCGTTCGTGGTGTGGATACCGCTAGAGGGTGAAACTTATCATTTTCAAAGTTCGTGATTCTTACTATGTTCGTGATCAAGGTTTCAAGCCTCTATCGAATTCAAATGTTGCATAATCAAAGGCATCAAGGGTTAGTATTCTAGTATTCATTATGTTGTATTTGACTTAATCATATGAATGGATCTATGGGCTTTGGGTTTCATTATATTTTAAATGCTTAATTCCGCTGCGCATGTTACTACGAAACCCAACAGTGGTATCAGAGCCCCGTTCATGTTGATTATTTCAATACCTAGATCATGTTGTGTGTATATAAATTGTTTATGTGCCTAACATGATATGAATATTGGATTATATGATGTTTATGTGTTATATGATTTTAAGTGGTTTATTGTTTTACAACTTTAATCGCACTATTAAATCGCACTAAAAATTATGTTGGATTCTGAATTGTTTGATTATTAATTTCTTGATTGGATCAAAGTTTTAATAATCGGGGAAAACAATTTTGAGACAAATTTTCAAACTCTAAAAACATTCTGATGCTACTGTGCGACCGCACAGAAATCCTTGGGCGGCCGCACAGTGATGGTCACAGGCTGGAATTTTGAGGTAGGTCCGACCGGACCAAAGTAAGGACCCGACCGGACCTTCTGGTCTGGGCTGGGGTTCTTTTGGGCTGGGGGGTCGCGGGGTGGATTTAGTTGGTTTGAATTCCTATTTGTTTTAGTCGTTTGATTCTGAGATTGATTCAAGGTTTGGATAGCTAATCTACGTTCATCGAGATTGTGTTTCCCCAACTTGATTGCAATCAAAGTTTCAAAGATAAAACGAAGTTAGAATTATGAAGAGTTCATAATTGCTAAAATTGAGAAACAAAGTTCTTGATTTAATGATTGGAGATCCATGTGGAAGTGTGAATGCAATTGGCCTACGTTCATCGAGACCATCTATTGCTTAGTTTTGGCCACATGGACTACTTTCTTGGTTTCTTGAATTAGTGCGGGATTGTGGTTGCCTAATGGCTTAGTTCGACCGCACTTCTTGTTGTCTTGATTTGGAGATGATAACCAAAGTTCAAAGAGTCTGATCCTCATAATTATAGAGAAACTAATGACACATAAATGTTATGCTTAAATTAATGATTATTAATTTAGTGGCTAAACTTTATGCGTAACATGTTTATCTTGTGTGCTCATAAATGTGTTGTATGCTATATGGTGATGAACCTTCAAGAAAGTTTTAAGTCCTTTTGCCATGCCATGATTAAAACACTTGTAAGTACACGGGTATTTTCATGTGGGCTCACCAAAGCGAGGTGCATTGATTTTATCTTTGTATGATCAAGATGAGTGAATAAGAGTTTCCTATGCGTTTAAAATGGTTGGACTTAATTAGGCGTCAAAACAGTTTTGGGCCTAGGCAAAGATGAGATTAAACATGCTTTTGAAATTGGATCACTAAGAATCATATTGGATATGATTGACAAGAAATTGTCTACCTAATTAATTTGATTTTGAGAGGTCCGCCAAAGCGGACTCAAGATTAAATTAAAGTTGGATCTTAGCGCAATTTAAAAGAATCTCAGAAAAGGATCTAAGAGTCATATGAGATATGATTGACAGGGTTGTCTACCTAATTAATTTAATTTTGAGCGGTGCGCCAAAGCGTACTTAAAATTCAATTAAAGTTGGATCTTAGCCCATTTAAATTATATTATACATTGGATGTATAAGAATGTTATATAATTTAGTGGGAGTATTTTTGGAAAATACATTATTTATCTCTTTAATGAGATTGGTACTTGTAAAAATTTTGGAAATTTTGCATGAGTTGTAGATAATGACAACTAACTTCGTTGCGATCAATCCTTTAGAAGGATGAGCTTCAAAAAGAATGGTACAAACTTCATGGATTGGATCCTGAGCCTAAGAATTGCTCTAAGGCAAGAAGATGTATTGTACATTCTTGATGGACCTATTCCTAAAGAACCCAATGCCAGAGAAAGACAATCACAAGAGACATGAGTATGTTTCTAGGGATATGAGTAGTCTCATGCTCGTAACTATGAACTCAAAACTCCAACAAAGTTTGAAACTTATGGAAGCCTATTGGATAGGCGTGGAGTTGAGTTACATGTTTCAAAGAGCAATCTAGGCAAGAGAGGTATAAAACCATTATTGCATTCGCTTCTTGCAAAAGGAGTAAAGGGCAATAAGTGGAACCTCACATGCTTAAGATAAAGGCTACGTAGAGCATCTTGAGAAACTTGGTTGTCCAATTAGATTGGAGCAAGCCACGGATCTCATTCTTGATTCATTGTCCAAAAGTTATAATCACTTCGTGATGAACTATAACATGCTTGGAATGAATAAGAATCTCTCTGAGTTGCATGATATGCTGAAAACTGCGGAGATGAAGATGATGGAGAAAGTTTCTCCAATGCTCATGGTTCATGATGAAAAGGAGGCCAAATGCCAAAGGAAAGGTAAGACAGATTTGTCAAACCTAAAGAAAATAATTGTGGTTAAAATAATAACTCTAATTGATGCAATTCGGTAAAATGACAATTGGATTGACCATTTAGAATTGTAGTCAAAACTTTGGACGATCAATAAAAGAATGGTAGTGGGACTACCACTCGGGACACTTATGTTATAAATTAATCTTTCTAACTTTAATTATTGGGTATTGGATATCGGATATGGATCCCACATTTGTATAAATGTGCAATAATTAGTAAACTGAAAGACTACTCATAGTAAAGGTTGATCTATGAATGGTAATGATGCAATGGCTGCAACATTGTTCGTAGAACACTTGTAAAGTGACTTTACTAATGGAGTAGAAAATATTATTTTGTCATAAGATAATGAAGGATATTTATTTCTTATTTAGAATAAGAAAAGTGTTTTATTTATTATGATTTACTTAATTGTGTTATCATATAAATAAATCTTATATCCTAAATCTTGAAGAACGAAATAATAACTGAGGTTATGACATAAATAATCAAATTATTTATGCATTATTGTTTTGATCAAATAAATGAGAAATGCATATCTAAAATTCCATGGGACAGAGTTTTAAAGTCATATGATTTGGAATCATATTATTTATGCAAACTTATTTACTTGGACCAAGACATCTTTTACTATGATTGGTAAAAAGCTAATATCTTAGTCGACCTAATACATTTTGATGTATATGGTGCATTAAGTAGCAATGCTAAAAGAGAATTTTGGTTGTACTTGGAAAAAATTATTCAAAGATTCTGATTCGATCAAGATGATGAACAATTAAACCGAGAATTTGACAGTCATCGTCAAAATTGTGAAATAGTTTCACAAATTAACTTCACTAAGAACATCATTCTAAATGACGTGTCTACATGGAAGTATAAGAACCTTATTTGGTAGGGTTCATTAGATGACAATGTCAGAATGATCTTCCATTATTAGTTTTGGGGTTATGTATTTGAGACCGCTATGATTACACTAATTTGAGTTCCATCAAAAGAGGTTAAATGATGAAAGAAAACTCGGTTTGTCTTTCGTAAAGATTTAAGATGGTGAGACCTTTTGGAAAGGAGATGTCTGGGACACACTCACATTTAAATCTAATAAATATACTTTCATGGGATATCCTAAGGAAACTTGAGGATAATAATTTTACTCATAAGAAACAAATGGTTTGTTGATTATGATGATACTTTTCTAGATAAATGGTTTATCTCTAAAAGAATCAGTGGGAGTAAAATGTATCTCGAATGGTTCGAGACCTAGAAAATATATTTTAACCTAAGATGGAAGTTGAACAAGTTTTCACAAGGAGTCGTGAAAAGTCCGTTCAAGATATACAAATACTTGCAATACATGATAGGATACAATCTATTAGTAGAAATATTGGATATTTCAAAATAAAAAGTATTGAGGTAAAGTTCATTTAGAATGAAGTATTTACTACCTATCAAAGATGCAATATCAACTTCACATTTAGATTAATGGCTTGGAGTCATAATATCTAAAAGGAAATCCATGTGTAATAATCAAGTTTGGAACTTGATCATTCTAACCTAAGGCGTAAAAATCAAAGGAGAGGAATGAGTTTTCTTGGAGAAAATTTACATGGGTAGCAGAAATTTACTAGAATTCTCATAGTCACATGTTCATATTTGGAATATGAAATTTGATAAAATGATGTCAAAGCAAGCGTTCCTCAATGGGAACTCACTTAAGGATGTATTGGATACAACCTAAAGGATTTAACAGTCAAGGAAAATTCTAATAAATTATGTAAGTTGCAGAAATCCATTGGATGGATTAAAGCAAACTTATGGGAGTTGGAATCTCCGTTTTGATAAGTCAAAGATTTTGGCTTGATCAAGAACGAAGATGAACCTTGTATATAAAAGAAGATTAGTGGGAGCATAGCGCTATTCCTTAAATTAAATATGTGGATAACATATTGCTCATTGGAAACGACATTCCTACGCGTTAGTCTGCAAAGACTTTGTTAAGAAAGTGTTTCGCAATGAAGAATATGGATGAAGCTGCATAAGTCATTGGCATTAAGATCTATAGATATAGATCAAGGAAGATAAATGGTTTAAAGCCAATGTACATACATGACAAAGTCATAAGAAGATTCCGCAAGGAAAATTCTAAGAAAGGACATTTGTCAGTGTTACATGGAGTTTCTCTAAGCAAGACTCAACGTCCTAAGACAAAAGATGAGCATGAGAAAATGAGTGAGATGACATTTGCTTCGGCAATTGGATCCACCTTGCCATGATAAGTACTAAGCCGGATATATCTAAATACTTGGAGCATGAAGAGTAGATATCAATCCGACACCAGTGAGATTCACTGGGTGGCTGTAAAAGCGATTCTTAAGAACTTTAGAAAGACTAAAGATTCGTTTATGATCTATGGAGGTATGGAAGATGATCTCGGATGCATGCTTCCAAACCGACAAAGATAATAGAAAAACCGCAATCGGATTTTGTGCATGTGTCGAATAGTGGAGCTGTAATTTGGAATGGTTCCAAGCAGAGTACAGTCACTAATTCTACGACTAAATCTAAGTATATTGCCGCATTGGATGCTGGAAAGGAAAACTGTTTGGATTAAGAAGTTCATTGGTGAACTTGAGATGGTTCCTGGTATTGCTAAAACCAATAGACCTTGTTAGTAATAATAGTGGTGCTATTGATCAAGCAAAGGAACCAAGAGCACATCCTAAATCCAAACACATACTTAGGCGTTTTCTTATCGTTCGAGAAATCGTTGATAAGGGAGACGTAAATATATATGCAAAGTACCAAGTAATGATAACGTTGCGGACACGCTAGCAAAGGAACTTCCACAAGATAAACATGATGGTTATGTTAGGTCCATGGGTATTGGATACCTAGAGATTGGTCCTAGGGCAAATGGGAGATTGTTGGTGTTGGTGCCCTAGGCACGTTTGTTAAACGTTATATAAGTTATCATTTTATTCATGATGATAAAGACATGTTAAGATTATTATTGTTGCTCATGTTTGCTTATAATAATCTCCGTCCCTAGAGATTGTTAAGCACTAGTACAAAGGCTAAATGATCATGGGATGATCATATTATATTTATGGGTACTTGTTTGGAACAAACTCAAATGGATTGATTGGATCAATGTCATTTGGATTATCAACATATTCGGAATCGAGAAATTATTGAACAATACAAGTTGACTTATTGACCATGACTTGTGTTCAATGACATCGTGGACAAAGGGATTATGACATGTTCTAAAGGAATGCGAACTTGTATCTAGTTATACTATTTGGGTAGGTATGACGGTTTGCTAGAACCTAATCATATCTTATGGTTTCATGTTTGAACCCATAGCCAACTTAGTATAATCCTAGAGGGTCACACACAATAGAACGAATCTTAAATAAGGATTATATTGGAATTTTGGAAACTATGGGAATATGGACAAGTGTGCGACCGCACAAGATGGGTTGGGCGGCCGCACAGTTTGGGTCAAATAGTACCAGAACCTTCCAGATAGATGTGCGGCCGCACAGGTGGTTTTGGGCGGCCACACACCATGTCGGGACTGGTTTCCTGATTTGATTTGGAAAAGAATTTTGGACGGGTTTAGACACAAGTTTCCTATTTGGAATAGGTCTAACTTGTATATAAACAGCCAAATTCGGCCAGAATCAAAGCCAATGTTTTTGTGCAAGTCTCAAAGAGTTTGAGAGGGTTTTATTTTGTTCTAAGAGATCCTAGATTGAAGAACAAAATAATACACAAATAAAATTTCATATAGTTCATATTAATTGTGAAAACGTGTTTCACAATTTTGGTCTAGCAACCAAGATCAAGTGTTCTTGATATTCGTTCGTGGTGTGGATACCGCTAGAGGGTGAAACTTATCATCTTCAAAGTTCGTGATTCTTACTATGTTCATGATCAAGGTTTCAAGCCTCTATCGAATTCAAAGGTTGTATAATCAAAGGCATCAAGGGTTAGTATTCTAGTATTCATTATGTTGTATTTGACTTAATCATATGAATGGATCTATGGGCTTTGGGTTTCATTAAATTTTAAATGCTTAATTCCGCTGCGCATGTTACTACGAAACCCAACACATCTAACCTCAGAAGCAGAATTATCGTAATAAAGGAAAAATAGTTGCAGTTCAATTAGTTCCAGAACCAGATTTTTATGGACTAACTGGACAGGATCATCACACATCAGAAGGGTCTACCCCCACTTCATCTATAGCTGGTTGAGGTAAAATTAGTATGGCTTTAAAGGTTTCACAATTTGTTAATTCTGATACTTGGATTTTTGATTCTGGTGCATCTGATCATATGACGTATGATTGTGAGAACCCGCGCGCGAACCGTTCGAAATGGGTCCGTGCGAAACGCGGCTTGAATCCGCTCGGTTTCTCATAGCGGTTTCTCTACCTTGGTTTTGAAAAATCAGAGAGTCGCCACCTCATTTTATTTTGGGAAAATAGAGATAAAACCCTATTGTTATTTTGAAGTGGGTTCGGGGACTAGGTTACGAGAAGAGAAGGTGATTAGCAGCACTCCTCTCGCCCTTACGGACTCTAGCATGCTTCCGCCTACGTTTGATTTTATGCCTTATTTTGAAATATTGTTTTTTTTATATGCCTTAACTCGAAAAGTATGTATTTATACACAAGGGTGTCTCCTAGTCTAAGAACGTTCGTTTTGATCACGATCGGGAACCGGTTTGGGTGGGTTTTTCGATCGGTTTTCGAAAGGAGATTTTGAACATATAAAGAAAAGAGAACATATAAGGGGGAGGGGATTAAGTACATTATATACAAAAGTGAGACAAATCCCTAAAAGTAGTAAATATCCGTGTCACGGGTCCGGACATCGAATTCGACATCATCTTCCGTTCCCGAGCTAATGTACTTGTCCTAAGATCATCCAAATCCAAAACTAACATTGGGATTTACTCCCATAATATCAAAGCACCTTTGTGAACTTTATTGGATTTTTTAGATTAATTTTAGACTCAAACATTAGCAAAGAAGATATTCACAAAAATCTGCCCCAGAAAAGATTCACAGCAAACATGGCACGCTGGTCACCAATTTTACCCAAATGATCTTTGACATTTCAAAGTTAGAAACTGGAAGTGCAGTTTATGAGAGTTGCGGCTTGAAACAAATGAGTGAAAAAGGCACTTCCAGTGGTTCAAAAAATGTTTCGAAAATATGTACACTTTCTTGACTTCATTGGGAACAAAACTCACATATACATACTAAAACCCAGATTCAAGCATTCATAGTATCATTTACATGATCACATTAAGAGTTTATTACATAAACATTTCAAGGAACATGGGAGTCTAACTACTAATGGCTAGACTCTTACACAAATAGCCAAATCAACTACATCTTTGCATATTCAAGAATCATAAAGGGAGTATTACCTAGTTAAAGGGGGATTTGTGCTTCATTTATCTTGCCAAGGGAAGACTTCTTTCTTTTTGTTTGAGTTTGATGGTTGTTTTGCTTGAAACTTGTTTGAGTTGAGTTGAGGGAGTGTTTTTAATGGGTGTTTTGGGTTGTTTTGGTGCAAGAAGAGGTATTGTTTAGTGGTGGAGATGTGGTGGCTGAGTAGAGGGCTGAGATTTTTGGGAGAGAAAGGTTGAGAGAAGAGAGTGTAGTGAGTGAGAGTTTTTGTGGGATTCTTTTTTTTTAGAGAGAGTAAGAGTTGCCAAACTTAGGCAATTTTTGGAGGGATGAGGGAGGTGAGATTTTTAGGACTAATCTACCCCTAAGGTAGGGGTAGAGGAGGGAGGAGGGCTGGTGAGGTGATGGAAGTGATGGAGGGTGGAGAGGCTTCAAGAAGAAGGAGAAATGATGGAGTTTGAAAATGAGGAAGAAAACTGGCCAAGAACTCGAACCAGGCTGCACGGCCATGCAAGCCAAAGGGCACGGCCGTGCACCTGGCCAAAAGGTCAAAATTTAATTTTTTTTTTCTTTTTCCTTTCCAACCAACAATAGTGTGCCACGTGGCATATGTGGACTGGTCCTTTACTTGCTCTGCACACATTTCTTCCTGCTCCGACTTTCTGTTCCGCAACTGCTCCGTTGTGCATGCTCCGGTATCTCGGTTGTCCACAGGCTCAACATGAAAGTTGCTCGGAATATTTTTGTGGTCACGACGGTGTATCTGTAATTGATCAAAGAGCAAGGAATAGCATAATATAATTTTAAATGCATTAGATGATGGTAAAAGGCCTTTTTTAGCAGTGCGAGACCTGTTAAAGGGTCCGCGTGCGTGATTTTTGAGAATTCGCCTGTTTACTCGGTTTTGAGCCCTGATCACAAATCTGGACTCGATTTCTTCATCAGATGAACCGATAAGGCGCTCGGTAGTCCCGAACAGCCAAATCTGGGGTTTTAGGTCAATTATCAGGTTTAGACCAACTAAATGAGGGTTTAATAGGGGTGCGAGATTGGGGTGTCTACAATGATAAATCTTACTTTGCTGAGTTGTCTCCCCCACCAGTGTCTTATGTTACAAATGCTAATGGTGAAGCATTTCCTGTGTTAGGTGTAGGATCAGTTTGCATTAATCCGACTTTAACACTTCATCATGTGTTATATGTTCCTTCCTTATCTCATCACCTATTATCTGTTCCTCAATTGAATACTGAATCCAAATGTTCTGTCATATTTTATCCCATATGTATGTACTCTTTCAGGATCTTCTTGTTGGAACAATTTAAGATCCCCGAATGCCATTCTCATATTCAGAATAAGAATTAGGAAGAAGATGAAGGCGGAAGCGAAATAATACCTGTTGAATCCATTACAGATGTTGCAGGGAGAATAAGAAGAAGAAGAAGAATTACGGGGACGGGGTTCTTCTAAATGATTGTGCCTTTTCTCTCTAACGTCTCTAGCAATATGAAGATTATTTAGGAGAGAAAATAAATGAATGGAGTGATTTCTAGGGTTGATGGAGAACCCTTTATATATGAAACCAAAAGGCACCTCATTTAGGGACTACACCCTTTCAACCTTTAGTGATGTTAAATTACCACTTTGCCCATAAAAAATAGGTAATATTACATCCAGAAATTCTACACATTATATTAATTCACTACACATTATATTAACATTATAGGTATGATTTCATGTATGGAATTACTAAATGACTTGTGTTGCAAGCCATGTTCTTACACTTCTAACCCGGGAAGTGATTGGAAGGGGGTATCTCAGGGGCAGATTGTTCCACCTGGATCAAATGTACGTCGGGGAGAAACCAGGTGCACCATCTCAAGCCGCTTTGACTTCAACTTCTGAGAAATTAAGTGAAGTATGATTGTGGCATTGACGTCTAGGACATTCATCTTTCAGTGTAATGAATAAAGCAATGCGTAGTTTGTTTATTGGTGTTGATGAGTTTGATTTACATTGTGAAACTTGTGTTTTAGCTAAGAGTCACCGAACAACTTATTCTCCCAGTATTTCTACTAAAAGTATTTGTCCTTTTGACTTAATCATTACGACTATCAATCTCAAAAACAATGTTTAGGATGACCACTTGCTGTGTTACGCAAGTTCAGCAAGTGTGTTGAGGAGCGCCAGATGATTAGAAAAAAACATGTTTTTCCTACTCATTAGGAAAAACCCGTTTTACATTAGACTAACCCTTAATTCGGGGCCTGATGTGAACTGCACCTAAGTAACACTGATTGGATTTAATTTAATTTGAACTATTAAGACGATTAGTTTGGTCATGGGCCAGCTAGAAAGTAATTAGTTTTCTTTAGCTTTATTATTAATATTCATTGGGCCTATTAAATTAGAGAAATTATAATAGTTTTGTTTGGCCTAGAGACAATTAAGTAAAGTGAGATATTACAATAAATATATTTGAGTTTGAGTTAAACTTGGAGACAATAAGTTTAGTTGACAAAAGAAAACAATGACATAAGAAGATAGGCGGCGGCCAAGGGTTAAAGAAATCAACGGCGAGTGAAAAAAGAGTGCTGCTTGACATTAACTTCAAGATTGGAGTAAGGTAACCAATAATGTTTAGGGATTTTTTTTTATTATGTTTTTTTTTTGGAAATCAATAATGCTTAAGAATTGTTTATTAGGTTAGAAATTAGTCTAGTATTATATTCAAATTATGAGGATCTCTGCGCCATTATTACAAGCGTTATGTTTCTCAGATTTTCTGGTCGTGCCAATACTTTTGTAAAAGATATATTATGAAGATCAACAAAAAAGAGTTAGATGAACCCATGTCCAACCTTTCTGCTTCTCTTTTTCTTCTTAGATATTTTCTCTTCTAACTGATTATTAACTATGTTTCCAACAATTATAACTTTTACATTCATTCCTTCCTTCAAGAAAAAAAACTTTTACATTCATTAAAATTAATATTAATAGGACATCCCGCCCCGCTACGTCCCGCGTCCCGAATAGTCCCGCATTCAAACGGGCTTAGAATATACTATCCAGTCTCGTCCCATATGTATAGCGGGACAGTATGTCCCGACGGGATGGTCCCAAATTGAAGGCTGGGGTAAGATCAGCAACTACAACATCATATGTAGTATGTACTTCCTCTGTCCCATTTTAATGTTCAAAGTCTAACCAAAAACTGTCAACTTGACTAAGAATTTGCTGAAAATTTGATTATCCTAATGAAAGACTAAAAAATATCATTGAGAGTATTAGTAACGGTGAATCAATAACAATTTTTAAATTTATTGAAAAGATCCTCAAGCTCATGCCCATCCAAGATGCTGTTAGGACAAGTATATTGTCCACAAACTGGAGATACAAATGGACTTCACTTCCACACCTCTGTTTTGATAAGGAGTTTATTAAGCATATCAACCGAAAGAACATTGATGTTGTTGTCAATATCATCAACGAGATTTTACTTGTTCATGATGGCCCTATAAGAAATTTTTTTATTTGCAAACGACTCTTCTTTGACGAATACACTCATGACCTTAGTCGTTGGTTGCGTTTCTTATCTAAGAATGGTATTAGGGAAATCACTCTTTATAGTAGGATCCCTTTTTCTAAGAATCCCACAAAGTTGCCATCTTGCTTCGTTTCTTGTCAAGACTTGACTTATCTTGAACTATGGAACTTTGTATTTGAACCTCCACGATTATTTAAAGGTTTTAAACATCTTACTACTCTCATACTCCTTTCAGTTGTTATCTCTTCTGATACGTTTGAAATGTTAGTCTCTTCTGCCCTCGATCTTGAAAGATTGACATGCGTAAATTGCCCTGGTCTTAATACTATTAGTTTTCAAGCTCCAAATCTTAAATGCATCCTACTATCTGGAGAGTTTAAGTCGATATCTTTCGGTCAAAGCCCATTTCTTTCTGATGCCTCCATTGAGCTATCAAAACCAGTGAATGATTATATTCATGACCGATCAGTTATTTTAGTCAATATGATTGATCATTGGCCAAGACTGAAGAAGCTTGTTATTGGAGACTATGCATTGAAGGTTAGACTTCTATTTTGAAATTTGACAAAAAAAAATTTTTTTTTTTTTTGAGATATTGTCTAATTGTTTTGTATTCTTCTTTAAAGATCTTTGCTGCAGTTGTTATTCCTGAAAGCTTTTCTACCAGACTTGGTTACTTGGAGCATCTTCATTTTAATAACACGTATTTTCAAGATGTTGATCAGTTTGCGTCTGCGTTTTGCTTGATTACAAGTTCGCCAAATTTGCAGAAACTTGAGTTTTTGGTGAGTTGACTCTCAAGATTTAAATTTAGTTACTCCAACTGTATCAATAGTAGAAGCAATAGCTAATACTACCACCTTCCTAAAATGAATGTCCAAAAAAATATTAAATTTGCTCTTGATCAAGAGCAAATTTAACTTTTTTTTCCGGACATTTATTATGAGACGGGGGAATGATATTTTCTTTACACTGCAGAATCCATCCTTCGATAGTGGTGCAATCCAATCAGTTGCAAATTTCATTAAGGAGAAGGATTTTACTGAGTGCACCCTGGGCCGATTGAGGATAGTAAGAATGGAAGATATCAGTGGAAACAGCTGTGAATTGGAGTTGCTTAAGTACCTTCTTTCCTCAACACCAGTTCTTGAAACAATGATTGTTGAGATATCTAATACGATTAAACCGCAAGCAGAGGCGAACTTTACAAGAAAGTTGAAGCAGTTCCGCAGAGTTTCACCCAAAGCAGAGGTTATTTACAAAGATAACCGCTAGAAAGCTTAATTATCATAAACTTTTTCACCTTATCATAAAATGCTTATTTCGGTTGTTCAGACAAATATTGGCTTCATTTTTATTTTTTTAAGCTATCTGATTTGACTTTATGACTCAATTCAACTTGAATATTTTAGGGATATTAAGAGGTTGGAAGAAGATATATATATATATGGTCTGTTTTGTTTTAAACCTTTTTTTTTTAATAAAGTTTTGTTTTAAACCTATACCATCACTTGTCCATTTTGTTGAGTTAGGTATTTCCTGGAAAGAGTAGTGACTGGAGAAAAGCACAAAGGAAGGAAAATGACCATCCATGTCCATTGTGTATAATCAGTTTAGACGAGGAGCAATGCTAGGAGCACAAAATAAGGTTACAAAATCTTGCTCACAAATGAGGTGGCGATATTTTATTGGTTGCGTCGATAGTGGACCCGCCACACTCTAATTAAAAACACCAATAAAATTATTACACTTGATTTTTGTGAGCAAGAGTTTGTGACATTTTTGTGCCCCTAATATTATTCTTAGACGAGTACAATGATCTGATCACTGGAATATCTACCTTTTCTAATACTTAATACTACTTATGTCCCAAAATGAATGTCCAAAATCACTTTCGATCAAGAGCCATTTAGGAAATTTATTTTGAGACGGAAGGAGTAATTTATTTGATAACTGAGGAAGGGACATCAAACTTTTGATCTTTCATTTAAAGGAAAGAAAATAAGGATCTATATCAAGTGAAGTAAGACTCATTAGCATACTTATAATTTATTTGCATATATTGACGCATATTAGCACAATTGTATTCTAATCTAATCAAGACCAACATATAATGTATATAAATTTAATGAAAGAACATAGCACCATAGATTTGATAACCCAGTTCGTCAAAACACATGATTACATCTGGGGGCAACACGCCAGGATATCACTATAATAATTTGTAAAGATTATTACAATTTAGCACATGCACTCACTCAGATCTAGCATGGCTATTCTCTAAGAACAATCTCTCACACATATTATCTCACCTCCCTAAGAACACACACAACACGACCATGGTAGGGTTGTAGGATTGCCCCCATGGCTCTCCTAGGCCCCCGGCCCCCTCCTTGACACTATTTGTGGCTTTCTTTTGTGTATCCTATCATTCTCCAACAAGCACACATGTTTTGTGGCCGTCACCCATGTTTATATATGGTTTACAAAAGCCCTAAACCTATTTTGAGTCGAAATCCTGTCAAAATATGAAACCCGAAAAAAAAAAATCTGATTTCGGGGCCAAGGCGGCCTCCTTTGAGGGCCTTTGTCCGCCTTTCCATCTGAGAGCTTGCCAATCATGATGTAAAGGCGGATGCCTCTGCGGGCCTTTGTCTGCCTTTGGCTGCCTTTGACTCCACCCAGAATCCTCCTCTTTCCTCCTCCTCGAGTACTTTGGCTCCAACTCAAGCTCCCATTGGTTTAGACTTTCACCCTAAACACCACTCCTGGTTGGTTTAGACTTCATAACCCAACGTAAGTTTTGGCTAGAACACCGGTTTGATCATAGGAACAATATCTACCAATGCCGGAGCGTACTAATGTAAGTTTTCGAATTTACAGTTTTTATTAAATATTCTAAACGGATAAGTGACGAGATCAATCCAAGATGATATTCCATGGTGTATGTTGTTCCAGATGATATTGTGCTGATTGATGAGACACAAAGAAGGTGTTGAAAGTAAATTGGAGTTATGGAGACGCACTTTGGAATCTCGAGGTTTTAGGTTAAGCAGAAGCAAAACTGAATATATGGACTGTAAATTTAGCAAAGTTGGAAGCAGAGAGGCAGGAGTGATCACATTCGATGGAAAGATTGTCCAAGCTTCCGAGTTCTTTCGCTATCTTGGATCTATTATCCAAAAAGATGGAGAATTGGATGGAGATGTGGCTCATAGGATTAAAGCAGGTTGGTTGAAGTGGAAGAGTGCCACAGGGTTTCTTTGTGATCGTGGCATGCCAAATAGATTAAAGGGAAATTCTATCGTACGGCAATTAGGCCTGCACTGCTTTATGGCACTGAATGTTGGGCCGTGAAACAGTGTCATATTCATAAGATGAATGTAGCGGAGATGCGTATGCTACGATGGATGTGTGGGCATACAAGAAAAGACCGATTGAGAAATGAGGTGATTAGGGGTAAAGTAGGAGTTGCGCCCATTGAGGATAAAATGAGGGAGCATCGTCTAAGGTGGTTTGGTCATGTGAGACAGAGACCGAGTGATGCACCGGTTAGGAGGCCTGAGGAGTGGAGAAGTGATAAAATGGCGAGGGGTAGGGGAAGACCCAAGCAAACTTGGATTAAGGTGATTGAAAATGATATGAGTTTACTCGGAGTGGATGAAGATGTGGCGTTGAAGAGGCCGGAGTGGAGGGCGAAAATTCATGTGAATAATGGGGGTTGATCGTACTTTTTATTATTATTATTTATTTATTTATTTATTTTATTTTATTTTATTTTCTCCATCTTTTTCTCTCTCTCTCTCTCTCTCTCTCTCTCTCTCTCTCTCTCTTCCTTTTATCACGATGACATATGAGGATTCATGTTAGCCGACCCCAAATTATTTTGGGACTAAGGCTTTGTTGTTGTTGTTGTTGTTGTATTCTAAACAGATAAGTCTGGATTCCTACTGACACAAGACTTTAGCAACGTCATATCGAAGGACAATCAGTCACACTTCACTCTGACATGTGTGTGTACCGCCTGTACCTAAAATCTTGTCTAAGTTTATCCCGATCCTTTGTGATAAGTACTAATATAGTACTCCCTCCGTCCCAGGGCATATGTCCACCCTCCCATTTATACGGAGATTAAGAAATGGTGGAAGTGATGTAAGTGTTTTGAGTAAGAAAAGTGAAGTGGAAGAGAGAATGTGGAGTATGGAATAGTAAGTTGATTGGTGTTGTGAGTATAAAAGTAAAGTAGGAGAGAGAATGAGTGGAATGAATAGTAAAAAAAAATTGTCATTTTAGGAAGTGAACATATACTCTGGACAGACTAAAAAGAAAGGTGGACATATACTTTGGGACAGAGGAAGTAGTAAGTCATGAAATAACTTTCATAAACTAAATACTCACTCCGTCCCACAGAGGTGGGCAGAATAACTAAGGAAAAATAATAAAATAAGGAAAATGTGTGGTATAAAATGAAGAGAAAAAATGAGTAGGGTAAATAGTAGTGTTAGTTAAATAAATTGAGTGATGGAAAATGAAGAGAGAGAGAATGAGTAGTGGGGTAAAGTGAATATAAAATTATAAAAAATAGGCTATTTTGAGAAGTGTCAAGTGAGCTGGGACGGAGGGAGTATTCTATAAATAAAAAAAAAACATGATTATTTTGCATTGCACCGTTACGGTGCAATGCAAAATAATCATGTTTTTTTTTGGCTGGTTTAGGATGGTACAGACTGGTTTGTTCCAGTTTAGAAAAATGGATTGGTGTGCAGCATGTTCCGCCCAGGTGCAGTGCATACTGTACCTGATTAAATTGGAAGTAGTTAAAAGGCTGTTCCGCACAGGTGCAGTGCATTCTGTAGTTATTTTAGTCTGTTCGGGTCCCCCAGGTCTGTTTGCATTATCACATTATGATCAAGAGGTATATAAATAATCACTTCCTAAATCAGAAGAAAAGAGAAGATCTGTGGGAAGTGAAATATTACAGAAGAAACAATCAAAACAATAGTGGTAAGATCAGCAAACACAACATCGTACTTACTACCTTTGTCCCAGAATAAATGTCACTACGGTCAACTAAGTTAAACTTTGACCAATTTTTAATGCAAAACTATATATCTTCATTGAGATTCAAAAGTAGTTATGAATAGTGTTTCTATTTATGAGTCAATAACCATTTTTAAATTAGTATTAAAATGCTCAAATTTTCATAATGTTTTGGGTCAAAGTTCAACTTAGTTGACCACATGTGACATTTATTTCGGGACAGAATGCTCTAACTTTTCTACAAAGTCTCATACCATCTAGCTTGTTAATATTTCCAGTCAGAACAATGATACACATAGGGAAAACTCAAAGGGAAAACTCATAGTGAAACACTTTAAACCGTTGGATGAGTTTTTATTAGTGGGGCTCACAAACATTTATTATAATCCAACGGATTACAGTGTTTCACTGTGAGTTTTCCCTTTGAATTTTCACTATACATATCATTATCCTTTCAGGAAAGAATCAAAAAATGTCTTCAGACAAACGGAATTGCGGCCCTAAGGATTTAATCAGTGAACTGCCAAGCAACATTGTACAAAAGATCCACAAGTTCATGCCCATTAGAGATGTTGTTAGGACAAGTATTCTGTCTACAAACTGGAGGTACAAATGGACTCCCCTTCCACAACTCATGTTTGATAAGGAGTTTTTTAACCATTTGAGGCTAAAACAAACCAACCATGTTGCCAATATTATCAATGAGATTTTACTTCTTCATGACGGCCCTTTCCGCAAATTTTCTATTTGCGAACCGCTCTTGTTCGACAAATACATTCATGAACTTGGTCATTGGATGCTTTTCTTATCTCGGGTTGGAGTTAAGAAAATCATTCTCTATAGTATCTTCCTTTCTCAGAATCCCACAAAAGTTGCCACCGAGTTTCTTTTCTTGTCAGGAGTTGACTTATCTGGATCTACACAACTTCGTATTTCAACCTCCACGATCATTTAGAGGTTTTAAACATCTTACTACTCTCGAATTAAATTCAGTAGATATTGCTTCTGATGTTTTTGAAAGGTTAGTCTCTTCTGCCCTCCAGCTCAGAATATTGACATGCAGAAATTGTCCTGGTGTTGATACTATTAGTTTTCAAGCTCCAAATCTTATAATCATGGCACTCTGTGGACATTTTAAGTTCATTTCAATCAGTCAATGTCCATATCTTTCATTGGCTTCAATTAATCTTGAAAAACCATCGAATGATTATATCCCTGACCGATCCGTTAGTTTAGTCAAGATTATTGATCATTGGCCAAGACTGATGGAGCTTGTTATAGGATACCATGCCTTGAAGGTTAGACTTCTATGTTGAGTTCATAAAAACATACTCCCTCTGTCCCAGAAAGATAGTTCAATTTTGACTTTTTATAGTTCATTTTTGTTGACCATAAAAAGTCAAAATGAGACTATTTTTTTGAGACAGAGGGAGTAAGATACATGCAATTAAAGATATTGTCTAATTGTTTCGAATTCTTCTTGGAAGGTTTTTGCTGCAGTTAATCTTCCAGAAGACATTCCTGCCAGATATAATCACTTGGAGCATCTTCATTTTGATCAAACATATTTTCAAGATGTTGATCAGTTTTCCTCTGCATTATTCTTGATTAGAAGCTCGCCAAATTTGCAGAAACTTGACATTTCGGTGAGTTGAAACTAATGATTTCTTTTAAATTAACTTGTATCAATAGTACGAGCATTAGTATTAGTTAATACTACCTCCGTTCCAAATCGAATTATGTCCTAAAAAATCAAATTTTCTCTAGATTAAGAGCAAATTTGAAAAAAAAAATCCGACATTTATTATGTGACGGAGGGAGTAATAGTTTTTAAGAGTAATATTAAAGTTACAAAAACTTTTTACGAAATTTGAGTTACAAATACAGTTGCCATTGAATGATTGTATGTTGTGTTTGTAGACCCCAATGTTCATTAATTAAATGTCTAATCATGAACCGCCAACTGTATTTATAACCCAAATTTTGTATAAAGTTTTTCTAATCCTAACATTACTCTATTTTTTACTCCACAGAGTCCATCCTTTGATAGTGGTGCAATCCAACAGGGGCGGATCTACTAGTGTGCCTACCATTGCCCAGGCAATGGTAAACTTTTTTTTTTTTTTTTTTTTTTTACATTTTCAGTAAATAACTCCATAACTGTACGCCTAGTTTACATGATTTTTAGGTAGCTTAGTTGGTTGTGATGTTAGTTTCTTTGCCAAGTGACATGGGTTGAACTCCCACTAGTTGCAAATAGTTTCCAATTTTTTTCAAACTCTAATAGGTGAGCTTTCTTCAAAGTTTTTGTAAAATTCTTTTGATACCACTTAAAAATATTTTTTCCCTCGACTATGATTTTCTTTTTAAAAACATCAATGTAAAAAAAAAAGTTAAAAAAAATCTTAACCATCACTTTAACTGACATTAATATAAAATTTTGCAGTTGTTCATGACATAAGCTTTCTTGTTCAAATTCAAAAAAAAAAAAAAAAAATCTTGACCACTTATGTTTTTAAATTTGCTCATCATTTTTATTTCTATTTTGTCGATTTATCAACTATTATTTTGTGAATGATTTTTTCTTTACTAACTATTTTTAGAATGGAGCATCGACCTTTTCCAATAATTCCCAAAATTTTACTTAGGGTAAATTGCCTAAGTATTTTACTACCTCCGTCCCACTTGAAAAGGTTGAAGGTTGATATTCCTTTTTGAGTTGTCACACTTGAAGGGTAACTTTCGTCTTTAAGAAGCACTAATACCAGAGTACACTAAAAAAAAATCGGGGGCCTTTCACGGTATTTTTTTTTCTCGCAAAAAGTAGGCAACACCAAATGTTTTAGTGTAGATCCGCCACTGAATCCAACCAGTTGCGAAATTCATCAAGCAGATGGATTCTACTGAGTGCACCCTGGACCGATTGAGGATAGTAAGAATGGTAGATATCAGTGGAAGCAGCCCTGAATTGGAGTTGCTTAAATTTCTTCTTTCTTCAACACCAGTTCTTGAAACAATTATTGTTGAGACATCTAATAAGATTGATCCTCGGGCAGAGGTGAACTTAACAAGAAAGTTGATGCAGTTCCGTAGAGTTTCCTCAAATGCAGAGATCATTTACAAGGACAACCGCAAGAAAATTTTATTATCATAAACTTTTCTCACCTTATTATATTCCTAAAACACATTCATTTTGTCGACAGTTTCTTCTTGTTGTTGTTCATCAGATCACCTGCACTTTTATAAGCTCGTCTCGCTTGCATATTGTAGACTGTGGCAAGTTAAAGCTAAATTGATCGACTTAGCTAATTTGGTTGTGGTAATGTTTACCTTACTATAAACCCTAGTATATATAATGCATATTTGGGGACAATGGAGCAATATATGTTACAAGCCTTTCAGATTGTCCCCTTGTGCCAATACTTTTACAAGATTTATGATGTTCATTATTCCTTCAAGTTATAATACGGAAATTTCAGCAGCTTCGTCTAGCAGATTGTATATTACACAGTAACTGAAAATGCTTATTTCGGTTGCTGAGACAAATGTTGGCTTCTTCTTTTTATTCTATTTTTTAGCTATCTGACTTGACTTGAATGACTCAATCCAACTTGAATCGTTTAGGGATATTAAGAGGTTGGAAGAAGATATATATGGTCTGTTTTGTTTTAAACCGATACCATTTTACTTGTCATTTTTTGAGTTAGGTATTTCAGGAAAAGAGGAGTGACTGGAGAAAGGCACCAATGATGGAAATTGACCATCATATCTATAGTTTATGATCCGGGACGATCTTTGGTGTTTCGACTACAACCGAGGATCAAATGGAACATGTGGTAGACTAAGTCGAATGAGCTGGAGTTAACTTGTTGATTACTGAAGTTTGTTTCAGCGCATACCCAAAAAAAATAGGCCAGAGTGGTTACAAACTGCTCTGAGAAATCTAAGGAGAACATTGGCAACCTTATCCCCATGTTACCAACGTGTACTACATGGGAGAGCCATTCTTGGAACCACTATAGGTATAAATAGGTGGAGGTTGTAAAGAGGGGGGATCTGAGGCCTCAAATATACTTTGTACTGTGAGTGTATTAGAGAGAGATCATAAATACAGAAAACCAAAGTTTCTCCCATATTATACTGTGCATAATTGCTTACTTTAACTGCCTCTTAATTTTCTTCGCCTGAGTTAGTCTATCACATCTAAAGAGAGTGCTTGGCTTCAGATTACGGATCAGTTAAACACCCTCGTTCCCAGAATAATTCGCTTTTTTTTAGGTTAGTACTAACTAACTTTGAGCAATACTTTTAAGTTAATGTAATTATCTTAATGAAAGTTTAAAAATTGCTATTGATAGTTATTAGAATTGGGTCCTCATGTTCTTTAAAAAAAAAAATTATTAAAGGGTGAGGTTAGCCAATCTATATAGTTGATCAATTATTTTCTCCACGTTGATGTGGGACAAATACGATGCTTAACAATACTCCCTCCGTCTCAAAATAGATGTCGTTTTGGAGTGTTTCACACATATTAAAAAATACCATTGATGCATGTGAAGAATTCTCAAATGACCCTAAAGTAATTCAACTAGCTAGGTAATTAAATGGTTAGGTAAGAGATAGTTCACTATTATTATTAAGGATATAATTGGTATAAAGCAATAAAAAAAACTTTGAAAATAGTTAAACGACAAATATTTTGAGACAAATTTAACTCCCAAAACGACATCTATTTTGAGACGGAGTGAGTAGTATTTATAATGGTGTACATATCAGCAACAAGTTTTATAATTTTATTAGAATAATTAAATCAATCTAAAGCTCCGTTTGTTCGCATAAAACGACTTCCGAGAAATGATTTCCCGTAAAACATTTTCCAGAAAATGAAAATATTTTTTGGAAAATGACATAAACGTGTTTTCGGTTGTTTGCTAAACGTAAGGAAAAGATTTTCCGAAAATAATTTCATATGAGAACAAAGATTTAATATGAGAAAAAAAAATTGATCGGGGGGAGGGGGTATGATCAACTTGTTTAGAAGACGGATTTCTTCTTTTTATATCTTATCCCTTAGGTTGGGTGCCTTTAGATGGTGATTTGACTCATATTCTTAGGTGGATTCATTCGGATATCGAGTTTGTTTAACCCTTGTTTGTTCGCTTGTGTTACCTCTGATGTCTTCTCAACTTTTCCGGCATCAGGTATGTGGTTGTGGGGTGAGAGTCGTTAAAAATAATTTTAATGAGAAAAGAAAGTTTGCTGGGGGTGGGGGGATGGGGTGGGGGTGGATATGGGCGGAGCGATGGGTGGAGGAGGTGTTAAAAAATAATTTAATACTCCATCCGTCTTTTTAGTTTGTTCACACTTTGACCAATGCACGGGTTTTAAGAAAAAAAATGTTTTATATTAATAGTTGAGTGGGTGTTGTGAGCATGCAAAGCATGATGTGATATGTGAGTGGGGTTGGAATTGTGAGTGGGATAGTTGTTGTGAGTATGACAAGTGGGTCCCATTGAATAAAGAATAATATAAACATTCCTCTTTGGAAGTGTAAACAATCAAATGAGACACCAAAAATGGTAAAAAGTGAACAGACTAAAAAGACATAGGGAGTATGAATGAAAAGAAAAGAATGTATTTTTTTGGGGGGTGGGGATGGGGATGGAATGGATGGAGGGGGTGAGGTTGGAGGTGCAGGTGGAGTGGATAGCTTGGGTTGTATATGGGGAGTTGGGTGTGTAAGTGAGGGTGTTAATATTTTTCGGAAAATGACTTACGGAGTACGGAGGAGAAATCTGCAAGTCATTTTACGAAAAACGTAGCTCATTTTCGTTGACTGTAAAATATTTTATATTGACTTATTTTTACTTTTGTTTACCAAGCACCGGAAACATGTAAAACATTTTCCGTAAAATATTTTATAAAGAAAACAAACGAAGCCTAAATTTATTGCTCAAAATTCCTCTGTACTAATATATTCCCTCTATCATTAAATGAATGTTCATTTTCAAGAAAATTTTTTCCTAAAATAATTTAATTTTTTTTAAATAACTTTATCCCAAAAAAAATTATCAATTTTTTTTCCACATGTCTCTTTATACATGCAAAGTTAAATGTTTGGAAAGATGTTAGAAAAATGTTGGAAATGGGTTGACAAAATGTGGTTTGACCACATTTTGACCTAATTTTCAAAATAGTTTCATTTTGTGAAAAAGAAAATAAGTTGTTAAATTGAAATCTACATTTAGTGTAGATTAGGAAAATGCATTTGTTTGCTTAAAACCATTTTCGGGTGAATGAGAAATTAATGCTCAAAGTGTGCAACTTATAATGGGTTTATGAAGAGTTTGTGCATATGGAAAGACATATCCCACATTGCCTAGAAAGCACAAAATTGGAGAGTATTTAAACTCATACACTTGTGTGGGATAACAATCAAGGGTTATCCTCCTACCATGCAACCTACTGGAAACAATGGGCCAATCATGCAACCAAGTGAGCTATTGGGCTAGTTTTGGATAGCTCAAAATTGACCCACAACCCGCGAAGGTTGCACTTTACACTTCACATCGGTCGCTGTGGAGCCTTGAACTTTTGACAAAATTTGGCTCGATGGTGGTTCGGTTCATGCGTGTGGGTTGGGTGTGTTGGGTTTTGATGCATCATGCGAAGCGGAATAAATAGATAAAATCAAACACCCAAGAGCCCGGATCCGTGCATGTTGATTAAATTAAATACAAGATGAAAGAAACATACCCTTGAAGATCGAATCCATGAACACGGACTTTAAGGTGTTAAAGCAAACACCCTCTATCGGTATCCACACGTCGAACGGATATCAAGAACACCTTCTTGATCTGGATTGCTAGACCCAAGGCTTGATGAAGAAACGATTTCTTCGTAAGAATTATTTTGCTTCATTGATTATTGAGTTATGATGATTCTCAATCTCAAAACTAATAATCCCCTCTATATGTGTGTAATTGTTTCTCAAACAACATGTTATGATTTCTAAAATCAACCATTAGGTTTCTCAAACCCGACTACAGACATATATAATAGGGTATAAACCTAATTCCTTTTGGGATCAGAATTCCTTGTCAAACAAGATATCTGAACAAACTGTTTTCCGTCTGGACAAACCATCCGTACGGATTGGTTGGGTGGCTCCCAAACCATCCGTATGGATCCTTCCAGCAGGATCCAGTTTTTCCCGTTTTCTGTGCCTTATTCAATCCGTTTTATTGTGTGTGACCCAATAGGATTATACTAAGTTGGCAATGAGTCCGAACGAGTCAGAACCCGTAAGTCATAAGCGGACTCTAGCAAGCCATTATGACTACCCAATTAGTATAACTTTCAAAGCCCAAAGTAACCTTATAGAACATATCGCAATCCCTTTGTCACACGATATCATATTGGACATAAGTCATGGTCCATGTCAACTTATGTTGTCCAATGCTTTCTCGATCTCGAGTAGATTGATATGAGCAAATAACATTGAACGCTTCAATTCATTTGGGTACGGCCGTACACTATTATCAATCTCACTCATCGAGTGGCCAAGCAGATATCTCTCTTGAGAGAGGGACAAATCCCATCTTGACTTATCATTCTTCCCAACAAGAATCCGATTATGCCAATCGTAGCCTTTATAACCACCCGGTTAGGGGTAGCGTTTGAGTACGTCAAACATAATGTTCATCATGTGGAAGACTATAATAATCTCAGGTCTAAGGATACATGATATAACTATTATGAGATTTAATTATGACATTTGACTATGACATAAATCTCATAACGGGTCTATCCAGTACTTGTTCTCCAACATGTACCCACAAGTTTAATCCGCATCCTATCCGCTATAATCATCATATGATTATCCATTAAACTCATGCTAGCCCTTCATAAGTGCTAGGGACAATGATTATCATAATAAACATGCAAAAGATATAATAATCGAGTTTGTTATCTCTATAACAATGAAGCTATGATATAATGCATAGGCCTTTCTCAAGGGCCTAGGGCATAATATCCGACAATCTCCCACTTGCACTAGGATCAATCAACGCATATCCAATACCCATTGAGCTTAGTTATGATCTCCATCATAATTGCAAACGAGCTTATGCAGGATAATTATCCTTGTTATTATCATAAGGTATTTTGCCTATTTTGACATCTCCTATCTTTGACGATTTCTCGAGTAAGATAGAAACTTCCAAGTATATGTTTAGATAAGACATTAGCCCCTTAGATTGTGCAATAACAATTATTGGCACAATGAAGGTCCATAAAATTAGTGACACTAAAAACAATTTCTAGTTTACTAATTGTTATCTTATTCAAACAATTTTCTAGTTGCATGTTAGTTGCATCCCATGCGACTAGATACTCAACATTTTGTAGAATAATAATGGTATACATAGAACTCTTCTAACACCATCATTAAACTTAGACATGTATTTATACTGCAATATTTATCTTTGTTGGTTTATAAGAATGCATCTATGTAACTATTACAAGATCATCTTTCATTCCATCTGTTAAGTTTAATGCCTTTGAATTTTAGGACGTAAATTTAAGAGGGTTAAATTAACAAGTTCGTAATTCCAATACAGAAGGAGTATAATGAGGCGGTAAATGTCAGAAGTCTTATGCGGCCACTTGAAGGGCGCGCATACATTTTCTGGAAATTAAAAACCAACGAATGAACATAATGGGCCTTGGCGGTTATTGGGGGCCGCGTGGCATTGTTTGGTCGTTCCTTTAGCTACCTGGCTAAACAAGGAGTAATGACTCCTTAATGGAATTAAAGTAGGTTACTTGGTATACGTATGCAACGTATATATATACTCCCTTCTGTCCCAATTTAATTCAGTACCTTATTTTATTCAGAAAGTGAGAGAGATCAATAATTCTAGATCTAGAGTTTTGCATAGCTAGGAACTTTGTGATCAAAGTTCATGCAAACATAGATTAGTGATCATATTCTTGTAATTGTTTCTCCGCCATAATAATATATGTTTCCGTTTGCCCGTGGAGGTAGCCAATAGAGATTGGTGAACCACGTATATTCTGTGTTGATTTGTGTTCATTATTTTCTATCTTTTGGATCTGATTTACTAACAAGTGGCACCAGAGCCTGGTTAGTCAAGGAAGATCAGGGCATTCCGCTGCGATAGAAAGAGATGGATTCCGGGATGGACCAGAAAATCGACAAGTTTGATGGGAAGAACTGTTTCAGTTTATGGCAGATCAAGATGAGAGCTATGTTGCGAAGACAAAGTTTGTGGGCTCCAGTGGCTACTGCAATCAGGGATCACAAGGATCCAAAAGGTAAGGCATAGGTCGTTCCCACAACAGAGGATTCGAAGAAGGCTGCAGATATGGTAGTATTGGATGAGAAAGCTCATTCAATGATTATCATGAGTCTTGATGATGAGATCTTAGCAGAAGTAGCGGATCGAGAAACAGCGGGAGGCTTGTGGCTAACGTTAGAGAAGATGTATTTGACGAAGTCTCTAACCAACAAGCTCTATATGAAGAAGAAGCTATTCACTTTCCATATGTCTGAAGGTACGCCTATTAAGGATCATCTAGATCGATTTTCCTTTATTACTTGAATTGCGTAATATAGAGGTGAAAATTGATGATGAGGATGCTGCTCTAATTCTGTTGATATCTCTACCGTTGTCATATGAATCATATGTTGATTCATGCTTGAACAAAGAGAAAATTACTCTGGAGCAAGTAAAGTCTGGTCTGAAGACTAGAGAACTCCGCCGAAAGGCGAGTGGTACTAGTACAGAATCTCAGTCATCAGGTTTGACTGCGGAAGGCAGCAAAGGGCATGGTCGAAGGAGCGGAAGTTCTAGACGGGGTCCGAGACCTGAAGATATCTGTAGTTATTGCAAGGAGAAATGGCATTGGAAAACCGATTGTCCTAAGAAGAAGAGAGAGCAGCAGAAATCTGAGTCGACTGCTGCGGCGGCAAGTAGTGACAATCTTGATGAGGATTGTGATTATGCCCTGGTGACCGAAGAAGAAGCGTGCGAGGAAGTTGCATGGGTTCTAGATTCGGGAGCATCTTATCACATGTGTTCGCGCAAGGAGCAGTTTACAACATACGAGCAGAAAGATGGAGACCGTATTTATATGGCTAATGGATCAGACTGCGAGGTGGTTGGCATAGGCTCCGTAAGGGTGATAACTCCGAGTGATAAATCTCTCACATTGAACAAGGTAAGACACGTTCCACAAGTAGGAAAGAATCTGATATCACTCAGTCGTTTGGACAAGAAGGGATACAGTTTCAAGGGTGAAGGTGGAGTTCTGGATGTCTACAAAGGTTCAGATGTGATTCTGAAGGGAGAAATAAAAGGTTCCTTGTTCATCCTCCAAGGTTCTGAGAATGGTGAGGATGTTGACGAGCATGTGGAGCATCGTTTTACTCTAGGCCGGAGTGAACTGGGCAAGCCACGGCTAGAAGATCAACACACACCGGTTTTATCAGTCGTGGTTGGCATGATCCAATGTCGACTGGATGGGCCACAACTGAATGACTGTTAATCGCCCGTTGGGGCGATTCTGAGTGCCCGTAGGTGCACGTCTGATTGTCCGTAGGATACATTGCATGCAGAAAATCTGATTGTCCAGAGGACAAAGTTGTTTGTCTGGTGAGGCAAATTCTGGGTGTCTTGAAGATACATGGTGCACAAAATCTAGTGTCTTTGACGAAAGACAGAACTGAGGCAAAGGTTGAAAAATCTGGTACGAGGGATGTGGCTCAAGGTGGAGGCTATGTCGGAAAGCTCGTGCATTTGAATTATTAGGGGAGATTCAAAGTCAAGGTGGAGATTGTTAAGTTTAATGCCTTTGAATTTTAGGACGTAAATTTAAGAGGGTTAAATTAACAAGTTCGTAATTCCGAGACAGAAGGAGTATAATGAGGAGGTAAATGTCAGAAGTCTTATGCGGCCACTTGAAGGGCGCGCATACATTTTCTGGAAATTAAAAACCAACGAATGAACATAATGGGCCTTGGCGGTTATTGGGGGCCGCGTGGCATTGTTTGGTCGTTCCTTTAGTTACCTGGCTAAACAAGGAGTAATGACTCCTTAATGGAATTAAAGTAGGTTACTTGGTATACGTATGCAACGTATATATATACTCCCTTCTGTCCCAATTTAATTCAGTACCTTATTTTATTCAGAAAGTGAGAGAGATCAATAATTCTAGATCTAGGGTTTTGCATAGCTAGGAACTTTGTGATCAAAGTTCATGCAAACATAGATTAGTGTGATCATATTCTTGTAATTGTTTCTCCGCCATAATAATATCTGTTTCCCTTTGCCCGTGGAGGTAGCCAATAGAGATTGGTGAACCACGTATATTCTGTGTTGATTTGTGTTCATTATTTTCTATCTTTTGGATCTGATTTACTAACACCATCAAAGATCAAGAACGCATCCTTTAGTTCCTTTTAGAGAACATAAGAGCGTTTCTTAACTAGTGACTTTCACTAGGATCTGATTGGTATTATCTCATCATACTCCAAATATATGAGACATCCGGTCTTAGTACATTAGCATGGCTTACATGATAGATCCAATTGCCAAAGCATATGGAATCCTAATCATGTACTCATGCTCATTAGACTTTCATAAGTAACCTCTCTAAGAGTCTTGCATAGTGAACATTTCACTATATTGTCAATATTAGTACTTTGACTTTAACAAATCAACATTTTAGATTTATCTCCATAAATCAGTCAAAGGATGTAGGCGGCTTCATCCAAGTCTTTCATTTAGAAACTCTTTCAAAATGATTTATATATCAACCATATATATATTAGACTAGGAATAATATTACGCTCCCACTAAATTTATTGTAATCACAAGTCTCATCTTTGATGAATTCAAACTCTTTGAATACTACATCAAAATGAAATTTCACTCCAAGTAGTTTGCTTCAATCCATCTCATGGATTTCTGCAACTTGCATATTTTATTAGAATATTATATATCAAAACTTTTAGGTTGTATCAAACACATCCTAAAGTATGTTCCTGTTAAGGAATGCTATTTTGATATCCATTTGTCATATTTCATATTCAAAATACGAGGTCATGACAATAAGAATTCTAATAATATTAAGCATGACTACGGGTGATGAAGTTTCATCATAATCAACATTATAAATTAACTTTTCTCAATTAGTCTTGCTTAATCAATATACACTTTTAGATTTTATGACTCCAAGTCATTGATCTAAATCCGGAGCGGATTTTACATCTTAATAGGTAATAGGTCAATCATTCGCAATGATATCTTCCCTATTACTTTCTATTACGAGAAATCAATATTTCTTGTTATAGATAATATCCTATCAGTTATGCAAATTTTTGTGTATACTTGAACGAATTTCCACAACTCCTTTGTGAATATTTGTTCAACTTCCATCTTAGGTTCCATGTCATTTTGGGTCTCGAACTCTTCGAGATACATTTTACTCCCACTAGTTCTTTAGAGGTAAACGATTTATCTAGAATGTGCTATTTAGAGTAACAAACGATTTGTACTCTAAAGGGTGTAAAATTAATATCATTAAGATATCCCATGGAATTACATTTATAAGATTTAGGTGTGATTTTGTTCCAGATAACACTTTTCTCAAAAGCATCACATCACAGATCTTTATGAAAGACAAACCAAGTTTTTATTCATTCCATATCTCATATGGCATTAGTCGAACCTCCTTAGATGAAACTCAAGTTAGTGTAAGCGCAGCTGTTTCCAGCACATAATCCAGAAGGATAATTAAAAATCAGTTTGACTTATTATGAGACGAAAAACTGTGTTTTACAGACAATCTGTAAACTTCTGGAACATCATCCGTACGGCTGCTGTTTCCAGATTCTGTTTTTTTTAAATTGCAGACTTTCTGCAGAATTCTCATCGAGTCCAAGGCTCAAATATTCATTACTTTGATCTAATCAGAGTACATCAATACTTTTGCCATGAGGTGTTGAAATCCTTTCTAGCATTGTTACTATAATAAACTACATACATCAAAATGTATAAGTTCAAAAGAGTACTTCCTCTTACTACTATTAGTAAAAGATGTCTTGATCAATTTCTAAGATTCACATCTATCACATGATTCGAAATCATATGAATTTAAAAGTCCGTCCCATGGAATTTTAGATATGTGTTTCTTATCATTTGATATAGACATTAATGCTTTAAGAATGTAACGCTTACATCCTTAGATTCGGATTTCCTTTTATTTACGTTTATACTCATTATTTTGTTCTTCCAAGATAAGGATATTAAGTCCCATTATATGATTAGAAATACAATAAGGCAAATCATATTTAATGTAACACTTTCTTATTCGAAATAGGAAATATCCATAATCTTGTAATGAAGAAACCAAAATAATATTTCTACTTAAAATAAGAACATAGCACCATTTGTTCAAAACAAATATGAACTTATTAGGTAAAGACACTTCGCAAGTTCCTATGAATAATGTTGCAACCATTGCATCATTATTGCCACATAGGTTAATCTTTACCTTCCTTAAGTAGAATTTTAACATAAATACTTGAAGTGGTAGTCCAACTACCCTTCCTTTTTATCTTTTAATTCAAATTGTATTTTCTTCATAGGTCAATCCTATTGCCAAAGTAGAAATTACTTTCTTTGGATTCTAGGTTTTAGCCACAAATATTTCCTTTAGGCTTGACAACTCTTGTCTTGCCTTTATCTTAAATCCTTGTCCTTATTTACCTTTAGAGTTTGAGAAGGTTTCCATTTGATATTAAGACATAGCATTTTAAACATCAAATGTCGCTTATGAATTAATGTCAAATCCGTTTGTTAGTTCCAAACTAACTTGATTATCAAGCCATATCAATGTAATTAATAGGTCTTTCCATGTTCGAAACATGATAACTTATTGACATACCTTTCATTCATCAAATGAATGTTAGACTCTAATCAATTTCAAACTTGTCTTGCCTTTCTTTCTTGTAGGAACGCTTCCTACAAGCATTCATGTGTTTCAGATACTTCTAAAGTTCTAAACATATGGTAGCAAGTCATAAGATAATTGACATATATAGAATCATCCACATGTTTCTAATCAATGTCTTTGTCCATCCTTAAGGCATTAGGTTTCTTAGGAATATGATTTATTAAGAATTCATAACTTCCGATCTTGCTTTAGAACAATTCTTAAGCTCATGACTAGGTCATGGAAGTTAATCTTATTCTTCTTAAAGTGGGGTCAATCGCAGTAATTATACATGATTATAGTTTAAGACATTCTACGAAATATGCAAATAAATATACACATATATTTCATACCATTATCATTTAGAGACATTTAATGTATTTCACCTAACTTTGAGTCGGCTAGGGCACGACTGCTCAAAATCAAGTTATTTAGGTAGATAACTCTTTATCAATCACATCATATGTGACTCTTAGATCTTTTATGAGATTGTTAGACATCTTATGTCAAACTTGTTTTAATCTCATCTGTGCCTTAGGCCCAAAACAGTTTTGATAGCCCAATTAAGTCAAACCATTTTAAACGTATAGGAAACTCTGATTCACTCATCTTGCTCATAGATGAATAGAATTAATGCGCCTACGCTAGGGCATAACCCACATAAAACTACCCATGTACTAAGTGTTTTAATCATGGATTGGCACTTGACTTAAGTTTTAAGAAGGTTTATTTGCTTAGAGATATGCATCATATATTTAATTATGTCAAACATAATATAATATAGTCTTTGCATAATGATGTTAACTAATCCAATTAATTAATAAAAGCAAAATCTTAAGATTTAATTATGAAGCAACATAATGGGGACGGAATCTAAATTATATGTAAACAATTTACAGATTGGATATTTCATTCGCATTCCCAGAAACAATGCGTGAGCCTGCCATTGGTCCATGTAATGAATTAATCCAAATTTAGTTTACTTCTCTTGCAAACGATTTGCACTTTGTATAGGGGTAATTCTGAAACTTTGAGATTACGCCAATCTTAAACTCCTTTAAGATTCTGATCTCATTAACAGTTTGGACTTCTGAACTGAAATCTGTTTCAGGAAACACGGTTTTCAAAACCTGCCGTCTGAAACAGATCAGAATCAGTAATGCCCAAACCATCCGTACGGATGTTTCTGGAAGCATCCAGATTTATCCGTACAGCTCTTTCATACAGGTCACATATACTCTGAACTCTTCAGAATTCTGAAACTGTATCCGCAGAGCATCTTGAAATTGAGAGTACAAACCGTACGGCCGAAACTAAGCCAAAAGGCATCCACATTTCCGTACTAAGATCAAGGAGCCAAGTAACTTCTCTATACGGTCGAAACTAAGCCAAAAGGCATCCACATTCCCATATAGATTGGATACTTGTTTCAAGATCTTTCATTGTCTCTTAATCTCACAGATTACAGCAGTTCTAAACTCTTTAGAACTCTGATTTCTGCAATTCCTTTTGAATTCTTCGGCCGAAAACTGTTTCAGGAAACACGGTTTCGGAAACCAGCCATCTGAAAGCAGTTTCCAGTTTCCAGATTCGAATTCTGTAAACAATTTACAGAATAATTTGAACACCAGAAAACAAAATCAAATCTGAGAATTTCCAAACTATCCGTACGGATCAGTTTGGCATCATCCAAACCATCCGTACGGATCCATTGGTAGGATCCCAGATTTCCAGGTTTTTCAGAATTTCAGAAATTCGACCAAATCCAATATCATGTTTGTACATAATCAGATTACAGAAACATGAATTTACAGATTACGAATTTAATCAGATCTAATCAATATCATGAATAAACAATTTATTATATATATAAATTAGATCTAAATTATCAATACACATAATCCAATTATTTATTGATAATCCCAACATGCAATTATTCATATAGATCAAATCAATATAATAATTACATAATCCCCATGTCATGCTCATAAACCTTTATATCTCATATATAAAACTCAAATCACGCATTCATCTTATTATCATATAGATATCATATAATCGAATTAAACAATTTCAATATGATATACTAAAATAATCAACAACGAACGGGGCTTTGATACCACTGTTATGTTTTGATGCATCATGCGCAGCGGAATAAACAAATAAAATCAAACACCCAAGAGCCCGGATCCGTGAATGTTGATTAAATTAAATACAAGATGAAAGAAACATACCCTTGAAAATCGAATCCATGAACACAGACTTTAAGGTGTTAAAGCAAACACCCTCTATCGGTATCCACACGTCGAAAGGATATCAAGAACACCTTCTTAATCTGGATTGCTAGACCCAAGGCTTGATGAAGAAACGGTTTCTTCGTAAGAATTATTTTGCTTCATTGATTATTGAGTTATGATGATTCTCAATCTCAAAACTAATAATCTCCTCTATATGTATGTAATTGTTTCTCAAACAACATGTTATGATTTTAAAATCAACCATTAGGTTTCTCAAACCCGACTGCACACATATATAATAGGGTATAAACCTAATTCCTTTTGGGATCAGAATTCCTTATCAAACAAGAGATCTGAACAAATTGTTTTCCGTCTGGACAAACCATCCGTACGGATTGGTTGGGTGGCTCCAAAACCATCCGTACGGATCCTTCCAGCAGGATCCCATTTTCTGTGCCTTATTCAATCCGTTCTATTGTGTGTGACCCAATAGGATTATACTAAGTTGGCAACGAGTCAGAACCCGTAAGTCATAAGTGGACTCTAGCAAGCCATTATGACTACCCAATTAGTATAACTTTGAAAGCCCAAAGTAACCTTATAGAACATATCGCAATCCCTTTGTCACACGATATCATATTGGACATAAGTCATGGTCTACGTCAACTTATGTTGTCCAATGCTTTCTCGATCTCGAGTAGATTGATATGAGCAAATAACATTGAACGCTTCAATTCATTTGGGTACGGCCGTACACTATTATCAATCTCACTCATCGAGTGGCCAAGCAGATATCTCTCTTGAGAGAGGGACAAATCCCATCTTGACTTATCATTCTTCCCTACAGGAATCCGATTATGCCAATCGTAGCCTTTATAACCACCCGGTTAGGGGTAGCGTTTGAGTACGTCAAACATAATGTTCATCATGTGGAAGACTATGATAATCTCAGGTCTAAGGATAAATGATAACTATTATGAGATTTAATTATGACATTTGACCATGACATAAATATCATAACGGGTCTATCCATTAAACTCATGCTAGCCCTTCATAAGTGCTAGGGACAATGATTATCATAATAAACATGCAAAAGATATAATAATCGGTTTTGTTATCTCTATAACAATGAAGCTATGATATAACGCATAGGCATTTCTCAAGGGCCTAGGGCATAATATCCAACAGGGTGTTGCTCGGTCCAGTTCAAGGTTGGGTTGGTGTGGTAGGATGGACCTTGGCCCGTCTGGAAAAGATCCAGATTCGGTTAGGCAACCCAGGTAGGGCGTTGGACCGGATACAGTGCTTGTACCGAAGGGGTATGTTGGGCGGTTGTGTCCGTTCGAACGAAAATGGGTCGGACCGGATGGAGGATCCGCGCCTCCTCCAATGGGTGCGGGTCGCTGCGCTCAATTTGGAGCCTTGATCAGGATATGATCGGACGATCCAGATCCATCCGATCTGGTTTGTGTCTATTCCCTAAAGGCCACCATAACTCTTGAAAAATTATAAAAGGACCCCCCCCCTAAGGATTGTCAAAATCATTCATTCAAACATCCAAGACATTCAAGTCCAAAAATTTCAAACATTCAGATTTGTTCGCCGAGATCGTTAATTTGGAGTGCTCCTATTAACGACAGTTAAATTCGTTGCATCTTAAGAGATGGCAGTAACCGTTAGCACCGGTGCGGACAATTACTTCTTACGGAGATTGTGTTCAACACAAGGCTCGACTAAAATCCGTACCTTTTTCCGTTTTATTTTATTTCTGTCATTTTCAAGAAAACTGTTATTTTCCCAAACAAAAAATCTATAGGAATCTTTACCACTAAGTTATATAAAAAATAAAAAAAAAATCAAAATGTCTGTTAAAATGAAATTTGAACATTCATTAGGGACAAGGGAGTACAAAAATGGGATATTTATTCCAGGGCAGGGGAGTAATCCGTTTAGATAAAGAATAATGACCTCACCAGTAGAATAATATTTATGAATAGCGGAGAGCAGGTGTATTATAAACTTTCGATTTTAAGTAGTGTGACTTATCAATGGTCACTAAAAAAAAATTGTCACTTAGTATTATGGGATGGAGAGATATACCGTAAATATATATTGAAGCGTTAAAAGGTATGTGAAGCTGGTGTATTATGAACTTTCAATTTTAAGTAGTGTGACTTATCAATGGGTCACTAAAAAAAAATTGTCACTAATTATTATGGGATGGAGAGAATATGCCGTAAATATATACCCCCTCCGTTCCAAGGAAATTGCAACATTTTGCCATTTAGGGCATTTCACAAAAGTTGCAACAATCCAAAAATGGAAGTTTTTTATTACTTTTATAATCCTCCACTCATTCTCTCTCTTCCTCTCAACCACTCATTATTCTCCACTCATTCTCTTTCCACCCCCACTAATTATCTCTCTTCCTCTCTACCTTTAATTTTTAATATAATCTTATATTATTAATTTCCCAACTCCAAAGTAAATTATTCAACTTTTGTGGAACACAAATAAGGGTGTACTAAACAATTTTACAGTTGCGAACAACAACAACACAACAACAAAATAAAAAAAATACTAGTATATTTTTAAGCAAAGCCAAAATTTAGTTTTCTTTTTTTTTTTTGAAACGAGTAAATCACTTGCATTCGTAATAAAACAATGATGGCACTCCACAGATGTCGGAGGCTCACCCAAATATCAATAATTATACCATCTCTTAACATACAACAATGATCTTTCCAAACTAAATTTTGAAATGTACGGATTTCACTCCAAGAAAAACTTGGACACTGCCTTATTTTGGCATTCAAAAAATCTCACCATTGATAATATATTGCGTTGAGAACTAGATAAATTTAAGAATCCGGGTTGACGAAGAAACGCCCGCCAAACATCTCAAAATCCGTGAAACATCGCTTTGTAGCAAGAAAAATGGCAACCTCTTCATTGTGCAAGAATGCAAGAGTCGTCCCAATACAAAACAAATAAAACAACAACAAACAAACAAGAAGATAAACATAGGCTCTCACAAAGAGAGAATACTACGGCTCTCACAAGGAGAGAATACAACGGCTCTCACTTAGGAGAGAATCTTATTATACATTATATTATATAGAAAAACAACAACACAATTGTTAATAATTTCAATATTGAAATTATTAACAATTGTGTTGTTGAATAATTGACAAAATAAAGAAGATTAAGATTAACCTAATTAAAAATTGAAGTATAGGAAGAGAAAGAAAAATGGAGAAGAAAGGCTGAGAGAGAGAAGTTGGAGGACGGTTTCTAATAGGGGTGTAAATGGTTCGGTTTGGGGGTATTTACGGACCGAACCACTAGTCATCGGTTTGTGAAAATTCCAAACCGAACCGAACCATGAAAAATTACAAACCGAACCAAACCAAACTGTTACGGTTTGGTTCGGTTTTGTTCAAACCGCGGTTTAATTACGTGATTCAAACCATAGTTTAGACTACGGTTCAAATCATAATTCAAACCGCAACTCATTATTACATTTGTTTAAATTTTCCGTGATCACGGAGGAAGTGCGAAAGATGTGGATCTTGAAGAGGAAAGTCGGATGACGAGACAGACTATACGAAGAGAGAGGCCGAATGAGAAAAAAACACTTTATAATATAGATCGTGGAGAGAAATTGGTAATTTATGTATCGCAAATATCATTGAAGATAACAAACGATGAAATTAATATTAAATAAAATACAAAATGGGAGTTATGATTAGTCTATGTAATGATCTAATAATAAATTTTAATTAATTTACAAAAAAAAAAAATTAAATAAGATGTGAAACTGGGGTTAGGATTAGTTTATGTAATGTGGTTTGGTTTGGCGGTTCGGCTTGGTGGTTCGGTCTCACGGTCTCAAATCACGGTTCGGTTTGGTCTGGGAAGGTCAAACCACAAACCAAACCGAACCATGTGGTTTGCCAATATTTGAGACTGAATCGAACCATTGGTGCTTGAAAACCAAACCAAACCGCATGATTTGGTTCGGTCTCAAACCGCGGTTTGAACCGAACAACTTACGCTCCCTCCTACTTTCTAACTTTGCGAGACTAAAGCCAAAATTTAGTTAATTTTTTTTTTTTTGCTTTTTACTCTAGCGTTAGTAAAGCCACTCCCAGCGCTCAGATAAACACACACTCGGCATTGCCGATTCTCGCCATCGCTAGAAGCAAGCCTCCCCAATTCCAGCTCCTTGCCAAGTTCGAGAATGGTAAGTTTTCTTAACCTTCATACTTCAATTTCAAGCACTAATTTTTCACAAATTCAACTTTCCCCTAATTTCAAGATAAGGACTTTAATTTCAGACTAGAACTCAAATTAGGTTTTCAAAATTGTAATTTCTAATCTGAAATTGAATCCCAAAATTCAAGCCCTAATTTTGAAAGAAAAAAACCCACATCAGATCTTTACTCATTTCGTTCTAATTCATACCAAAAAAAAATGTATGTGCCTACACTGTCTGTAAACTATGTGAACTAGTGTGTGGGTTGGAAAAAAGAATTTAGTTTACCTGGCCATGGACAACTGCTGCAATAGTCAAGTACCAAGCAGTGTAAGTGGTCATCCCAAGACCTAGGATAGAACAAATCCTTTAGTTTATTCATGTACTAACCGCGTTGAGGACAATATTAATTTGAAGCTTTGTAGCGTAATTTTTTCACCCTGTGTATAAAATTTCTGAATCCGCCACTGTAATCCTAACTTTGTTCATTCTTAACTTTGTTCATGCTACAAGGATTAATCCCCTCCAATTCTCCAAAATGAACTAGAGTATCGCCGAAGTAGTTAGAAGGTTATTCCTTTATCTCAAGTAGTAGTCCTTTGGGTAGCCAATGGTTATCTTAGTCTGTTTGTCCCGCCAGGTCTTTTTTGTATTATAGAGGTATATAAATAATCACATCAAAACTTCTTAGAAATTCCTACTAAATCCGAAGAAAATAGAAATATCTATAGGAAGTGGCAAATCACAGAAGAAATAAGCAAATCAACAGTTGTGGTAACTGGTAAGATCAGCAACTACAACATCGTATACGTATTCATGTTCAAACAATTTTAAAGTAGGAGGCTCATTCCATCTTGATAATATTTTCAGGTAATGAAACGAAAAATGTCTTCCCACCAAAGGAATTACAATGCAGACGATTTGATCAGTGAACTGCCAAACAACATTATAGACAAGATTCTCGAGTTGATGCCCATTCGAGATGCTGCCAGGACAAGTATTTTGTCTACAAAATGGAGATACAAATGGACTTCGCTTTCACAACTCGTTTTTGATAAGGAGTTTTTTAACCATCCTAACCATCCCAAGCAAAAGAAAAATATCCATGCTGCCAATATTATCAATGAGATTTTGCTTCTCCGTGACAGTCCTCTATGCAAGTTTTCTCTGTGTGTACCGCTCTTCTTTGATAAACACAACCTCAGTCGTCTGATACGTTTCTTATCAGTAGATGGTGTTAAAGAAATCATTCTTGATAATACCTTTCCATTAGGTAAAAACCCCATAAAGTTGCCATCTAATTTCGTTTCTTGTCAAGAGTTGACTTATCTGGATCTACGCAACTTCATATTTGAACCTCCACGAGTTTTTAGAGGTTTCAAGCACCTTACTACTCTCGATTTTCGTTCAGTTTTTATCACTACTGCTGTATTTGAAACTCTGGTTTCTGCTGCCCCGCGACTCGAAAGATTGACATTCATAGACTGCCCAGGATTTGATCATGTTTACTTTTATGCTACAAATCTTAAATACATGCAACTCTGTGGAGATTTTAAGTCGATTGCTATCAATCATAGCCCGTATCTTTCTGTGGCCTCCATTGATCTATCCAAGCAAGCAAATTATGGCACATCATTTAGTTTATTAAAGATTATTGATCATTGGCCGAGACTGAAGAAGCTTGTTATAGGACGCTATGCCTTGAGCATGAAGGTTTGGCTTCTATCTTAAATTTTAGAGAAATATAATTCATGTAACTAGATATATTGTTTTATTAATTGTTTTGTATTCTTTTTCAAAGGTTTTCTCTGCAGTTGGTCTTCCAAAAAACTTTCCTACAAGACTAAATCACTTGGAGCATCTTCATTTCGATCACACGTGTTTTCAAGATGATGGTCAGTTTTCCTCTGCATTTTTCTTGATTACAAGCTCGCCAAATTTGCAGAAACTTGAGATTTCGGTGAGTTGAAATTAAAGATTTTTACTCCCTCTGTCCCAAAATGATCTTCTTATTTGACTATTCGAACTTTTTAAGAACATGAACACTTGCTTCACTAGCCATGCTTTGTTTACGCACTTTTAAGCCCAAATTGTAGAAATGGAAAGAACTTTTTGGGATAATGAGAAATGGCAAATGGGAAGATCATTTTGGGACGGAGGAAGTATTATTCAACTTGTATAAAGGCACTCGGGTATTCGCTAACAATATTGATTGCACTGCAGAATCCATCCTTTGATATTGGTGCAATCCAACCAATTGTGAATTTCATAAACGAGAAGGATAATGCTAAGTGCAGCCTTGGCAAATTGAGAACGGTAAGGATGGAAATCGTCAGTGGAAACAGGCCCGAATTGGAGTTGCTTAAATACCTTCTTTCTTCATCACCACTTCTTGAAACAATGATCGTTGAGATACCTAGAATTGATCCTCAAGCAGAGTTGAACTTGACAAGAAAGTTGATGCAGTTCCGTAGAGTTTCGCCAAAGGCAGAGATCATTTACAAGGACAACCGCAAGAGAACCTGATTACCAAAAAGTTTTTGATCACCTGATTCCCTAAATGAATGTCCAAATTTCATTTTGAGGGACATTTTGCCGAAACATAAGTATGTAAATACCCTTAATGATGTCATTATATTGCATAGTAAGTTGTAATATGAATTAGAACTTGTTGAATGTTGAGGGAGAATTTAGCACCTTCCCGGAATTTTGGACATTCATTTTGAGATGAAAAATTGGAAATTCGGACATTATATGGACGGAAATAGTATCACCCTTTGCAGAGATAAAATCCAAAGCAAAAAAATTGTAAATAATGTGGCTGCTGGGATTCGAGCCCAGGTCTCCACGGCCACAACGTGGAATTCTTACCACTAAACTACAGCCACTTTTTTGTTAAAGGCCTCCTTTTACTATAATATAGTATAAAATAAAATTGCACTTTACAAATCAAACACTCTCTCCGTTAAGATAAAAAATAGTCCCACTTGTCTCGTGAAATTATCCCATTTATTTAATTGAGGGATTAAAGATTCATACTTGCCCTCGTACGAAAGAGGGTGACCGGGTGAGGGAAGGATGAACGACAAAAGAAGAACTGAGGAGGATAGTGATGAAAATGAAAGTGTGTTGTTAATATCTTTGAATAGTCAAAGGAGACTTACACAATGGGGTTTGTTCCCACTATAATATCAGTTTTATAGTTTTACATCTGAATAACAAATGAATCAACTCATATACTTATTCTTCAGCCCAATGCCTTTGAAAATATTATGAGCCACTTGACCAACAATGTACTCCTGTCCTACTACGTTTTAAGCCTCCCAAATTGTTTCGTTCAAGACCAACATGCTTAACCCTATCTTGAAATCTACCAATTACCCGGTTGATACTCCAATTAAGCCTCCCAAATTGTTTCGTTCAAGACCAACATGCTTAACCCTATCTTGAAATCTACCAATTACCCGGTTGATACTCCAATAGAATCCGCTTCGCATTTTCAGTTATCATATTCCTTCCACAAATTACTATGTATCTGCAAAATTATCATATTTCTTTCATAAATTATTACGTAAATGGCAAATTGATGGTCATGTTTGACTTTTGTAACATTTAAGTTTACATTATAATTTTTGAAAATTTAGGGATTTTGAAGCTTTCATTTTGAAAATGTGATGTGACTAACTTTATGGCAAATAAAAAGAGGGAAAATAGAACTGTCATTTTGAGACGGAGGGAGTAATAATATTGATATGATGTCATTCCTTCTCAAGTAAGATGTATCACAATTCTATGAATTGGTAGTAGCCTCAGAATAAAATAAAGCATTTGGCAAACAACGCGAAACTTCATATTGGAATAATACAGCTAGCGGCAGCTACCCTACCGCACAAGCCAAAGTTCAAAACCAAGACTATTTTAGAAAACCAAATCTCACTAAAAACACCACTCACCACTAGGGATGGCCAAACCGGACCGGAATCGGAAAACCGGACCGGAACCAGACCGGAAAGCCCGGAACCGGAGCAAACCGGGGAGTAAACCGGAACCGTGGTAAGCGCGGGCCGGTTCAGGGTCACATATATGGCGAACCGGAACCGGATCTGCATTTCCATTAAAAAAAATAAAAATCCCTTATTTTTCAATAAATTTTAACATGTTTATTCATTAGTGTATTATAAAATAAAAATCTCTTGTCTTTTAATAAATTTTAACATGTTTATTCATTATTGTATGATTAAAAAAAATTAAAAAAGGTAGCGTGGACTGAACCGGAACCGGACCGGAACCGGATTGTGATGATCGGAACCGGAACCGGTGTAAGCGCGGGCCGGTTCAGGGTCACATATATGCCGAACCGGAACCGGGCCCGGAACCGGTTTTGGTCATCCCTACTCACCACCATCTTGTCAATTAATGCTTAAATAATTCTGGCCAATAATAATAAACAATGGAAAGTTGCAAGCCAAATTCTCACATTTGCGATATCTCCGTCCCCAATAGATAATCTTTTAATTGACTTTTAATGACCATAATTTAATCGTCTTAGACTATGCACAATGGTTTAAACAAAAAAAACCATTCAACACCCACTTTATCACTCCACATCAGTTTCTCTCTCTTCCAACTCATCCATTCAACACCCATTCAACAAAACACTCTACAATGGTTTGTTTAATCCCCCATTCAACAATTTTCTCACTCATCATCCTATACCCACCACTTAAAATTTATTTTTTATTTTTTTATTTTTATGATTAGTGTTGAAATAGTTATTATTGAGATCCATTTAGAAAAAAATGGGTTTTTTTTGTGTCGGAATACAATGAAACTTACGTCAATTTAAAGAGAAATTTTTTTTAGGAATTTTGGTGTAAAAAACAAAAAAAAAAAAAAACAAATTTTCTGTGAAATAATTGAGCTCAAATAATTGGGATAAAAAAAAATAATTCGTAAGCCAATCAGAAGCCGCCAAGTGTCACACCCAGAAAAAAAAAAAAAAAAAAAAAGCTGGAGCCTCGCCTGGACGCGCCTTCTCTGGCGCGTGTTATGCACGCGCCCGCCTTGCCCAATAACAGGCCGCCACGTGGCAAAACCGGGGGACACAATTTCCATTCACAAGTGTTGAATCCATTCAACACTTCCATTCACACCCCCCTCATTCACACACCATTGGAGCCATTAAACCAAACATTTTGTGTGAATGGGCCATTCAACACCCAAACATTTGCCCATTGTAGATGGTCTTAGTGAAAGTTGTAACATGTACCGAATCACTCAGAGAGTTAGTTCCACCCCAGTCCACTCAATGGCTCCGATTTCGCCTATTTTTGTGTTCGACAAATGACATTTATCTGAGCTCGGTGGCACCCACAAAAATATGAAGTGATTTCACCCACACAAATACTCCCTCCGTCCCAAAATGATCTTCTCATTTGCTATTTTTCATTGCCCCAAAAAGTTCTTTCATTTCTACAATTTAGACTTAATATTCATAAACACAACATGGCTAGTAGTAAAGCAAGTATTTCTATCTTAAAACGTTTGAATAGTCAAATGTGAAGATCATTTTGAGACATAGGGAGTTATAACTTAGCCTACGTGGATGAATGGAAACCATAAGTGGAGGGGTGGAGCGGTTCCAAAGCAAACATAACCAGAAACAGAAACAGTCAAGATCGGAAACCTCGGAACATCTGGAATTAAAGATGAGCAATGCTAGGGAGCACAAAATAAAGTCACAAAATCTTGCTCACAACATGAGGTGACAATATTTTATTGGTTGAATCGATAATAGACCCGCCACCCTTTAATTAAAAACACCAATAAAATCTTTACACATAAGATTTTGTGAGCAAGTTTTTGTGCCATAGTATTATTCATTAAAGATTGAGTGCATCTAGTCTATACTTTCATCAACCCAAGTCACAAGAAAATACACCATAAATTAGATTGTTTCTAGTGAAGAACACAAATGTAAAATGAAACTGGATCCTTTATAAAATCAGGAGATAGCTACAATGCCAACACAGTAATCCAGTGCAGCATCAATCAGAGTAGCTAAAATTCTCAATAACAGTCTATCTTGAATAGTAAACCAGCTCATTCTAGACTCTAGGACCGACAAATCCGAAATCAATAACAACAAATGAACCGCAAAAAAGTAAATGAAAAACAAACCGAAGTACGACGAGCAAAGACTGAATGACTGGCTTTAACACCAGGAATCCAGACTTGGCTTTTTATTCAGACAACAAAAGCAAATAACGAAAATAAACCCTTCATATTACTCCTTTTCCTCTTTCTCATCCTCTTACCAGGACTTCAAAACAGACCTAGGAGATCCGCAGCCTTCAGCCCTCACAAACTTCTGATAAACCACAGACCCATCATTTCCGAGTTCCTCAGCACTCTTCTCTCTGAAATTGTAACCCTCCACGTTAAAGTAGCAAGTCTTCTCGAGCGACTTGCACGCCACGTCAGCACTCACAGCAATGGAGAATTCACTCGGTTCAAAACAAGCCAACACCCTGCCCACAAGCTGCTCGAGGCTCACAGCTTTCAAGTCGTACCCAACTGCCTCAAAGCTAGCATAGCTAAAACCATCTTCAGGTGTGATGTGGATTGTAGAAATCGCACCTCCTTCAATAGAGTTCATGGAATAACCGCACGGATCAAACTCAAAGTCGCATATATCAGACTTGGGAAGAATCATTCTTATGCCCGAGTCATTAGTCATAGAAGCAGCTGAACTTGTTTCGGTTTTGTAAAAGACGGAGGCTTTCTCTCTGTCTAGACCAGTCATGCACATCTCCAGTGTGTACTCGGGACCACTGGAGAAAACAGACCCCACATCAGATGATGCTGAATAAACGTGCCATTTCTGCGGGGTGTCAAAACCGCCCATAACGTATGCCTTGCTGCCTGAACCGAGCTGCCCAAAATAGCTATCGAGCACAGCAACTTCTTCGGTGAAGCTACCATGAGGAAAAGACTGGGCTCCGGGGAATATGAAACTGCCACGGGTGTACCTCACAGACCGGACTGTGAGGGAAATGGAGTCAGCCAATTTCAAGATGGGTGGAATTGACCTAAGCAATTTGGTGGTCCCACATGTTTTGATGATGATCTTGTAGGGGTGAACAAATAGGCTGGACTCAGAGAGAACATATGAATCGACAAGATCGTTTGATAATGAAGAAACAATTGTGCATTCAGCGGGTCCTAAAATCTCATCCAACTGAGATTTGGAAAGACTGCGGAGCCCCTTTCCTTGGGGATCAGCAAAGAAGCTGGGTTCACAGAATGTAATTTCCAGCCTTTTTTCGAAACCTTCGAAACCGATTGCAGAAACTTGCTGTGCCATTTCTTTTGAGGAGAATTCTTAAAAGCCAACAAATGAGAGATGAAAAGAAGTCGAGAACGAAGAAAAGGAGAGAAGGGATCTAATAATACTAAACTAATTTTAGAAAGCAGTAAAATTGAGCACGTCAGTTGACGTGATTATTGAAGTTGCTTGGGAGAATATCAGGATGGCTTGCGAGCGCACTGCATAAAGAAAAAGAATTGAAGGCATGAATAAAGGATAACAAAAATGACAGGATTTGAACAAAAACACAGAAGCATATTATTTCTCCCAAGAACTTACGTTGGAGTAAGCAGCAGATCTGAACTTCTTGATTCCTCCGTTTGGTCGAACGTCTTCAATGCTGTATCCGAGGGGGGCTTCGTAAAACATAGAATTACTACTACTACTACTAGACTCTTCCCCACCTTTCGTCTCCATTAGAACATTCAGTCTTACCTGTTGATTTCACAAAAAAAAAAAAAAAAAAAGTTAACATTTGAGAACACTAAAATAAACAAGTTTAGTGATAGACAATCGATAATGTTATGCAAAACAAATGTTGAAAAGAGACATTGTAATTACAGAATAAAAAAACTGTATCTAACAAATGATCAGTTTGCAGGCATACACACTTAAAAGATAAACAGAAAACCTAATATTGTTAAACAAAGATAGCTACCAACAAACAGGTTAGTGTCTATTAAAAAAATAAGGTAACACAAATGTTTTCAAAATGGCCTATTAAAAGCTGAGGTGACTAACTATCCTCGAACAGAACTCTAGTGAAACCATCGGGGATGGGTCATATACAAAGAGCTATATTACTCAAGAATTCAACTTTAACATGGACAAAAATCACAAATGATGAGACATAAATCATAAATAATGAGACAAAAATCCCTAGGTAAACCAGCAGCCAGTAATCAAAAGCATATGCATACAATAAGCCAAAAGCAGTACCAAAGCACAAGGGATTCCAAAATAGTCAAACAAAACAATTAATCCAGAACTCAAGACAAACCTATACCCTTATCATATGAAAGATAAATAATGCCAAACAGAGACTACAAATACAGAATAAATAAGATGTACTCCCTCTGTCCCTAAACGAGTGTCCATTTTCAAGAAATCTTTGTCCCAAAATGAGTGTCTTTTTTGAACATAACTTTGTCCCTAAATGTTTTTTTTCGAAATTTTTTTCACCGGTTTCTTTATACGCACAAAACTAAATGTTTGGAAAGGAGATTACAAGATTATATATGAATATTTGCTACCAAATTGTACAACAAAGTTGAGATTTTCAGTATCCCTTAAAATGAATTTTGGACACTCATTTAGGGACAGAGGTAGTACTATATAAGAAAATAGAAATCCACTGGGATGTATACAGTTCATCAGAATTCCCAATATTGACCAAATACAATTACTATAATGGTTGAAATATTATACTTAATTGAAATTGACACCCAAAACATTAGAATTCAAGACAAATTATAGGGGGCGGGTATGAGTAATAACCAATATAAAAACTGAATTTCATCCAAATAACACGTTTGAATTGAAGAAAAAAATGTTTTTGAAAATAAAGATTGAAATTTATAAACCACTCTTATTCCAAATAAAGAAGATTAAACACTAATTCATAAGGCAAATCAATTTTTTATAATTTTATACAGACTAAAACCCTAGACAAATTTCATCTCACAGAAAACCCAAATCATAAAAATACCAAACAAAGGAAAGAAAATTGAAAAGGCCCTCGCAAACATATCCAGACTAAACAACCATACAGAATTAAAGTATTAAAACTTAACAGAAAAATTGTTTTTTAATAGACCAAATTTCAATCCAAAACAACATACCGATAAGAACAAGATCGAAAATACAAACATAACCCCATAAAATTGACAAAAAATAACGCGTAACAAACAACCGCATCAAGATCGAACAATCAATCCCAAAATTAAATAGCTAAAAGGATAAAGAATCGACTTACAATATAAATTCAAGGTAAACGCCACCAAAATTCCGTCCGTATCAATCAATCTAACCTGCAACAAGCCCTAAAATTCAAAACACAAACGAATCCAAAATCAAAACCACATACATAAGAAAATCAATCAATCTAACTGCAACAAATCCTAGAATTCAAAACAACGCAAACGAATCCAAAATCAAAACCACATACATAAGAAAAACGCATAAATAAATAGAGAAAACGGAAGATTATACTTACAAATCAGGAGAAAATTGAGCCGGATGTGAGAGAAAGAAAAAAAAAAACTCAGAAAGAATAATTCGATTTGTTCTCTCTGGTTAGGGCTTGTTGAAGGGCTGCGAGGTTATCGTGAGCGTTTTGAGCAAGGCAGGATAGGTTGGAATATATACGCAGCTGAATATCCTTTTGCCATTGGTTGTTGATTATATTACGGGTGATGCCACTCCGCTTTTTACGAAGTTTCTCGTTTGGGGCTTTAAATGACTTTGCTGTAGACCACTACAATTATCTTCGACTTTGCTGCCTGTATTTTACTCCTTTCTTCCCAAAATGATTTTCTCATTTGGCATTTTTTATTATTCTAAAAATAATTTCACATTTTTATAACATAGGCTTAAAAGTGTCCAAACAAAACATGATTAGTGAATCAAGTGTTCATATCTTTAAAAAGTTTGAATAGTCAAATGTGAAGATCATTTTGAGACGGAGGGAGTATTTTTTTTTTAAAGAACTTTGCTGCCTGCATTTAAGTTTTCACGAATCTAATTATCTAAACAATTTTATTTCTATCCTTCAAAAAAAAAGGCCAAAATAAGTTTAGCCCCCCAAAGTATCTACTCATTCTCACTTTGCACCCCAAACTCAATTTTGTCCCAAAGTGACCCTCTAATTTACCATTTGTCCCAGTTTGACCTATGACCCCTAACGACGTTAGAAAGTTAATGAGAAATGGTCATATGCATGTCATGTGAGGGTTCTTTTGGCCATTTTCTTTTTAACTTTCAATTAAAAGAAAGAAAAGGAAAAAAGAAAAATAAAGCAAATGCAAAACAAAAAGAAAATTAAAAAAAAAAAAGAAAACCCATAATATCGTCGTCGTCGCACAGCTCCGTAAGAGGTTGGCCTTCGTCCACTTTCTATATTGAAGGTACCGTTGTTGATTAGTGGGGGTTGGGTGGTGGTGAAGGTGGCGGCCGGATTTTGGAAAAGATGGTGGTAGTGGTGGTTGTTGACTGGTGGGGTTGGGTGGAGAAAGAAAATGCCACCATAATAACAAATTGACATTTTTGTCCTTCTCTTTTCAAAGAAAATGATAAAAATATCTCTCATATGACATGCACATGACTATTTCTCGTTAATTTTCTAACGCCGTTAGGGGTCATAGGGGGTCATAGGTCAAACTGGGACAAATGGCAAATTAGAGGGTCACTTTGGGACAAAATTGGGTTTGGGGTGCAAAGTGGAAATGGGTGGATACTTTGGAGGGCTAAACATATTTTGGCCAAAAAAAAAACAATTTTATTTCTATATTAACTATTCATTTTAAAGGAATTTTATAATAATTACACTTTTAATACTGTACTGATAAAGAGTCAGTGTTATGAAAAACTTGTTTTACACTAAAAAAAGTGTAAAACTTATTTTACTAAGAGATTTTGTTTTACATTAAAGGGTGAAAACATTATAACGAGAGTAAAACAAGTTTTTTTCGAGTTTTTCACACTGATACATTACTTTACAAGTAAAATAATAAGAGTATAAAATAATTATGAAAATTTCTCAAACCAAAAAATGGATTATTATTTTGAGACAAAATGTGTGATAAAATTCGGTTCAAAAAATCGATACAAATGTGAAATATTTTATAAAATTGATCAAAAGAAAGAAAGAAAAGACTCATGCCCAAGATTGAGAAAAAATATGCTTCTTTACGTTGGAAATACAATGGCATTATGCTTCTTTACGTGGGAGTCTCTATTATGCATGTCCCAAAATAAATGTAAAGAAAGAAAAAAAAATGATCAAAAGAAAATTTAAATTTTTAAGGAACATTATATTAAGAGAGAGAGGGTACCTTTTTTTCAAGAATTAAGTACCACTTTATAGTTGTATTTTGTACATATGCTCACTCCGTCCCGCTCAAAATAGGATTTTGGTATAGTTAACTATATTTTGACCAAGTCATTTGAAGAAAATTAATGATCTTGATAAAATTTTAAAAAAATTATTGTATTATTGATCAATAATATTCTCAATAACCATTTTTAGATTTACATTAAAATAATTATTTTTTGTTTAAATTATTTGGTCAAAGTATAAAAAATGCTATCAAAATTTTATTTCAAGCGGGAGAAAGGGAGTATATAATTATGTATAATTCTATTGTTCCAGAATAAATATTCAATTTGATCTTTTTTTTTTAATCAAGAAAGACTCATGCCCAAGATTGAGAAAAATTAAATTATGTATTTTCTTTAAAATTTTAAATTAATATTGAATCATTGCCACAAATTAATAAAATTTGAACTCATGATATGTTTGAGTTACATGTTATATTCTTGTAATCATTTGAAAGTTTCAAAGTGTTATATTTTTAGTGAATATTATAAACGAGATAGAAATGGAGGTAATCTTTTAGGAAGAAAATTGAGTTGGACAGTGTAAATGTTAATGAAAAAATAAGAGGGACATAAGGTTGAATTCGGTAGGGTTGTGACAAAGCCTAAAATATTGGAGAAATAAATGGAGAAAATTATTTAGGAGATGGGATTACCTGTACCACTTCTATGTGTCACTTTGTGTACCACTGGTGATCCAACGGCTATTATCACTGATGATAAAATCTTGATGGCAACTTAAATAACTCATAATCGTTGAATCCCTAGTGATACACCAAGTGGTAAGAGTTGACTTTTTGATTAATTCCTAATCCTTCACCAAAAAAAAAAAAAAAAACGAAAAACACTCGATTGATTTAACTAACATTATACTGACAACAACTTTTTCACTTGAATCCACCTTCCTTCCCTCCAACTTTTTCACATAGATCATCATCTTTTTCCCAAAAAATGGTAAAAAAGTGCCACAAAATGAGGTTTACAAAATGATGTGTCAAAATTTTATTAGTTTTTTTTAATTAGAGTGCGTAGGGCCCACAATCGATGCAACCAATAAATATCGTCACCTCACTTTGTATCCATGATTTTGTAAACTTCTTTTGTGCTCCTAGCATTGCCCCCAAAAAAATAACAAAATCAAAATCTCCACCATTTTTTTAACAGAGAACTATAAATACAACTTAGGCTTTGTTAATCCATATGTGAAGAAATATTAAACTAATTTATGTGGTTTGGTTTAAACACAAAGTAATTATACATAAATATTACTAACATGTAAAGAAATATTAGAAGTAAAACTAATTTATGCGGTTTGATTTAAACGGCGCGAGTTTTTGGTAATCCCAAACTCGTCTCAAACTCGCCGGATATTGGAAAACACTTCCCAAAACCTTACTTTTCTGAAGTATGTGGAACCATGCTTTTTTCCATTCCTTTTTTGAAAATTATTACTATGCTTTTGCTCACAAAAAAAGAAAGCTATTATGGTTCTTTCTTTTTCTTTTTTACCATTTCACACTTCTTTTAGGTGACTAAATTTGAAATTGATCACGTGTGATTCAATAATATAATTCTTTTTCCTTCCTATTGATTACAAAATCTTCACTTTTTGTATTGAAAATATTGGTCAATCCAGTCAAACAAAATTATTGATGATAATATTGTATTTTCATATTCGATTTGCATGACATGCCCTCTCTTTTTCCAACCTTTATTGTTAACAATTATATTTTCATCAATTAAAAAGGATTTGTCGCCACTTTTATTTCAGTATGATTACTTGCAGCTTTTCTAAAGCTATGAAGTTTATATGGACCATGTATTTTATCTTAATATGCATTTGTAATTACCTTCAAAAAAAAAATGCATTTGTAATTTGTAATAGAATACTCCTTCCTTCCATTCTAAAATGATATCCTACTTTTTTGTGTTTACCCTATATGAATGAATCTTAAACAAAACATTTAGTTTAATTTAGTTATACTAATAAAATCTATAATATGTTATTGATACATCATTAACAATACTATCAACAATAAATTTTACTAGTTTTTTATTATGATAGTTAAATTAATTTAAAATTATTATTCTATATTTATTCATAATAACGAGAAAAAAAAAGTGAAAATGTCATTTTAATAAGACGCATAAAGTGCACATAATGTCCTTATGTAAATATTTGTTGTTGAATTAAATTAAAAACAATGTACTTGATTTTCTTTTCTTTTTTTAAAAAAAAGTAGACCGGAATGAAACTAACAATAGACTCTTGTGGTACGTATGCGTAGATCAATTGGTCGAGTTGTTATAATTTAATCTCGATTTCGAGCCTTAGGAATGCAGATGTATTCAATAAGGAGAGTTTACAACCCTTAACGTACTACCCAGCTCAAATCCAGACTAAAATCTAAATTCAAATGTTTGTGCGCAATCAATAAATATGTTGCAGAATAAATTAATTTAAACAAAAACAGATAGAATTAGGTTTTAACATTTGTCACTCAAAGTACTTTAACAATACTATATAGTTTCTCTGTCCCATAACTATGTGGACCAGGGGCGAACCTCCCATACATGAAGCAGGTGCACGTGCACCAGGTGAATTTTGATGATTAACAAGAAAAAAAATTCCATTTATACGATATATACAAATTGTGCACCTCCAAAACAAATGTACAAGCTTGTCTAAGTTGTTAAGGTTTAGATTGAATTACTGAGATTACCTGTGTTCGAATCTTGGGGAAGGATTTTGTGCATTTGAGTTGTTTTCTCTCCAATTTAAAATAATTAGATTAACATGTAATTATTGCTCAAAGTTCCTTCAGACAAACAACAAAAAAACTAAGAACCTTAAATTGGGACGGAGGGAGTATTATATTTAAAATGCACTTTTTTCAATTTCATTAACTTATTTTGTTTGTTTTAAAAATTAGTCATATATTTAAAATCACTGTATATTTGAATGTTATAATGTAACTTTGAAATAATTGAAAAATCAAAAGAAACTAACAATGTGACCATTATATCCTAGTTAACTTATTGAAAAATCAAAAGAGACTATCAATGTGACCAATATATCCTAGTTAACTTTTTTTTATTTTTGCTTGTTATCATAATTAATAGCAAAATATATATCATAGTTAGCTTTTGATTTCTTTTTTTTTTGTCCTCTATATTTTCATTTACTGAATGCATATAATTATATTTTAATACTCTTTATGTCTCATTTATATTGGTCAACACACAGATGAACTTTGATGAAACGTTAATCTCAATCTAATTCTACTTATAAAATTTCAAAAATTGTTATTAGTAAATCATTTAATGAGTAAATAATAGCAATTTTTAAATTTTATTAAAATTAGGATGATTAAGTTAACATTTATGTTCGACGAAAACTTACTTGTATTGATCAATGTTACCAGTATAAATGAGATGGACACTACAAAAAAAAATGACTTTTAGCGGCACTTTAAAAAGTGCCGGAAATTTGAAAAAAAAGTGCCGGAAAATCTATTTCCGACACTTTTCTAAGTGCCGAAAAAAGTGGTGTCGGCAATACTTCCCGGCACTTTAAAAGTGCCGGAATTTCCCGGCACTTTTCAGAAGTGCCGGAATTTCCCGGCGCTTTTCAAAATGTGTCGCTAATTTCCGTCACTTTTCAAAAGTGCTGTATTTTAAATAAAAAGATTGTTGAATTTACCCGAATTGGAACCCACGATCTCTTGCATACGAAGCACACATTCTACCGCTAGACTAAATCATTTTTTGTTATAAATTTTCACATACAATTATTTGTTACAAAACAAAAACTTATATTAGGGCATTTCTATAATTGTAGTCCATAAAAATCTAATATAAGTAACAAATTAAAGCAAAGTTATATGAAAAATATGATTAAATTTAAAAATTAAATAAAAATTTCAAAACAAACATCTTGTTTTTATCGGCACTTTATAAACAAGTACCACTAATTCCTGGCACTTTTTCATAAGTGCCGCTAAAATTAGCGGCACTTTTGAAAAAGTGCCGAGAATTAGCGGCACTTTTTCCAAAAGTGCAGGAAATTAGCGGCACATATGAAAGTGCCGGTAAATAAGTGCCGGGAAAAACCATTTTTGTTGTAGTGGGAGGGATAACAAAACAATCATTTTATAGTTTGGTGTAGGGGTGGCAAAATGGGTGTTTTGGGTTTACCCATTAAAGTTAAAAATCCATTGGATATCCGGATATTTTAACTTTAATGGGTACACCCAAAACACCCATTTTGCCACCCCTAGTTTGGTGTATAAATCACGTAAGTTATAAATTGATATGTTAATTATATTGTAATTGTGTAAGAACAAATTTAATATTTTTAGTGTTATAATGTGCACCCGCTGAATAAAAAGTCCAGGTCCACTGATGTGGACAATTCTCTATTTTGATCGTCTCATTGATAAGTTACATTTTTCTAAAATGGTAAAGAATTTTTATTATTCCTCACAATCATTCTCTCTCCCACTTTACTTTTAAACTCACAACACCAATAAACCTACTATTCCTTACCTCACTTTCTCTCTCATACTTTACTTTTCACACTCACTACAACTATCCATTACTATTCATCCATTAATTCATGTGCAGAACTCATTTTGTTTAAATAGTTATGGGACGGAGGAAGTAGTACTTAATTTTTTATTTTAAATAAATACTTTATTATGAAAAACAAAAGGACCATTCTACGGTTGTGACTAGAGGAGGAGAGGTCATGCATGGTGGCTGGTGGGTTGAAAACAAAAGACAAAAGAGAGATTATTTGATTAAAAATTGACCTTAAGATTTGTGTGGCCCTCTCTTTGTGTTGGCTATGATTCATCAATTATATGCTGATAAGATATGCCCTTCAACCCTAACTACTCCTTCCGTCCCATTTTAAACTTCAAAAATTTTTATTTTTGGTATCCTATTTTAAACTTCAAAATTCAAACAAAATGAAAGTTATTTATATTTTTTATTTAGTGTGACCTACATGTCATACACACAACAACTATCCACTAACTATTCCCTACCTCACTTTCTCTCTCCTACCCACTTTCTATACTCACAACACTCTACCCCACTATCTATATTTTATAATAAAAAGATTATCATCTTAATTCTTGTACCTATTTTTTTAAGTTTAAAGTGGGACGGAGGGAGTATATGACAATAATTGACTAGGATTGCTTTTGTCCACTTGTTTTTTCTCTTCTCTTTCCAGCTATTTCCTTTATCTGTAGTTTTTGAAAGGACAGGAGTATTGTCGAGAAAAGGGATCATATTCATCTATTATGACCTTTAAAATTTTATGTTTTGGTCACTCAATTGTCTCAATGTTCATTTATATCTCTAACGTAACAATTTAATTTATAATACCGTCCTTCGCCTCCATACCATCCAAATAATCGTTAAATCTACTGATGTGGCACAATGTTATAAAAATGCTAAGCCGACAAAAACAAATTGCTGACCAACCAACTAAAGTGTGATGTGGTGTTGGTAACCTCCCGAAACACAAAATTTTGGGGGAAACTAGTTTCCCCCTAATGTTAAAAAAAGACCGGTTTTGGTAAGGGGAAACCGACACACACATAGCGGCATAGCGGACCGGTATTGAAACTCACGTTTTGACCCGGTTTACTAAATTGGTAAACCTAATCGCAAACCTTCACTCTCTCAAAAACACACAGCGCCGTTCTCTCTCTCTAAAACCGGTGAAGCCTACCTTTAACCTTCTAATCTTTTGTTCGTTTTTTACATTTTGAAGTAAAATTTGTTTGATTCTCATTGCGTCGTTCGTTAATTTCACTCTATTTGACGCAAACTACCGTTTGATTTAAAGCAAAATCACGAGGAAAAGCGTAGTGAAGCCAGGGTGTGATGGAGGTATGTATTGGTTTCAAGTTTTTCAACTTGATTCTCACTCTATTTTGTTCGATTATTGTGTTGATTTCAAGCCTTTTTTGTTCAGTTTTTGTGATGCTTGATTAGGCATTTTGAGTTTGGTATTTGGTACTCAGTGATTTGAACAAGCAAAAGGAGTCTTTGTTGAATAAAGTTGAAGACTTTCCGAGAATCAAACATGATCACATTGACAAGATTGTTGGGAGCAAAGACAACGAGAAAAAGAAGAGGAAGAAAGCTGGTAGTTCGACTGCAACATATATGTTAGACAAACTAGGTCTAGAAAGTGTGTTAATCAGTGAAATTGTAACGTTTTGTTTTGAAATACAAACTTATTATTTTTTAAGTCCAAACTTATTATTTTAAGTTATTAACTTGTTGTTTTTTAAACATGTGTATTAAGTTGTATTATAAGCTCATGTTCAAAGTGCTTGTTTCAAAAGAAATTGCATGGTTATTATAATACCAAGTTTGTCTGTTAAAACACGAAGTTACACTACTAAAACACCAAGTGTAAATCTGATACAACAAAACTTGATTTACCACCAGGCTGCACTAATAAAACACCAAGTTATTGTACTAAAACATAAAGTTACTATACTAAAACACCAAGTTATATTATCAGTTGATGTTCAAAATGCTTATTTCAATAGAAATTGAATGGTTATTATAATATCAAGTTTGTATGTTAAAACACCAAGTTACACTACTAAAATATCAAGTATAGATCTGATACAACATAACTTGATTATTATCAGACTGCACTAATAAAACACCAAGTTATTGTACTAAAACATAAAGTTAAAATACTAAAACACCAAGTTACAATACTAAAACAATACAAGTTACTATACTAAAATATCAAGTCACAACACCAAAAAACCAAGTTACTATACAAAAACAACAAGTTACACCAAATCAATTATATTTCAATTTCAACAGTTTGAACATCTATATTTCAATTTGAGCAGCAAACGACCACATGATTCAAATTAAGTGTAGATTTGGTGTTTTTGAGCCAAATGAAGATATACATCTCTTCCAATTGATCTTCATTATCTTTTTCAATCTCACTCTCCTCTGATTCAATAACATCTGTGATCTACTATCTCCATATCCATCTTCATCTTCTATAAGGAGAAAATCAATTTCAATAAGATCAATTAGCTCATTTGAATATCAATTTCAAATAGAAAAAATGCGATAACTGATGAACAAACTCTTAAGGATTCATACATTTTTAATCGTTTTTTTGAAGCTCCTTTCGTCTGCAATGGCGACGGAGAGAGAGAGATGGCGGAAGCTGGGAAAACTCAGCCGAAAAGATCGCATATTTTACCATATACTCCTGAACCGTGATTTATATATAAACCGGTTTTTCTTATACCAAAGCCGGTCTTTTTTTAACATTAGGGGGAAACTAGTTTCCCCCAAAACCAACTCCTCCCGAAAAGTCATGTTTCCGTAGTCATTAGGCTGTAAATTTGAGATCGTCCCGTCGGGATGTCCCGCCCCGCCATATAAATAGGACGGGATGGAATAGTATATTCTAATCCCGTATAAAAGCGGGCATATTTGGGACATCACGTTTGGGACGCGGGACAAAACGGAACGGGACGTCCCGCATTTTTTTAATTTTAATTTTAATGTTAATTTTTTTAACCTCAAAGATATTTTAGCACTTAATTTTTTGTTTTTTCTTTCAACTATCCATTGTCTTTTTTTGTTTTGTTGATTAAGCTATTTTATGAAATAAGAAGTTTTGATCTTGTTGGATTGTAAATGATTAATCTTATGTTTTAAATTTAATGTTTTGACATCATCTTAGTTAGATTTTAGTTTTATAATATTACCGTCTTCTTGTCCCGCATTTGTCCCAAATTGTCTCGCGTCCCGAGGTAGGATGGGACGGGATGAGGATTTTCCGTCCCGTGAAGAATTTGGGACGTCCCCATAGTCATAATACTTGAAAATGACTTTTAAACGACTAAAATGTTAGGATTGGAGTCCTAAACTATGAGGAAGAAAAGGAGTCTAAGTCGGGGGAGTTGGTGGAGATAAAAAAGGGTTCAAACCAGAGGAGGAGTTCCTGGCGGAGGAGCAGGCAGGCGCTTGCCCTGGACCAGGCAGGCACTCAAATGGACAGTGAGTTGATCCGCCTGGGGGAATTAATTCGAGCGGGCGCTCGCCTAGACCCAAGCGGGCGCTTGGTATGCCGGCTGGGCTGATTTGTTTCCTATTTTGACACAATCTCTTCTTAATTTGATTTAGATCTTCTTTGTTCTGCTATATAAGCATAGTCACGACCTAGGACACATTGTAGCAAATTATTAAGGTGTAATTAATAATATATTGGCTTGGCAATTGCCCCCAGACGTAGTTCATGTGTTGAACGAACCGGGTAAACAATTCTTGTGTTCTTGTGTGTGTGATTCTTCCGTTATTGTACTTGTGGGTTTGTTGTTCTTTATCTAGATTGCAACGGGGTACCACTAAATTCCCAACAACTGGTATCAAGAGCTTTGGTTAGGAGGATTCAAAGTTTCATTAGTTGATTAATTTTGAATCACGTTCTTGGGGACTTTGTGAAGCAATCAAGATGAAGAACTCAATCGAGAAATTCAACGGTGTGAATTTCACGTTTTGGAGGACAAGGGTTGAAGATTACCTTTATTGTAAGGATCTTCATAAACTCTTAGGTGAGAAACCCAAAGACATGTCAAAAGGGGATTGGGAGACGTTGGATCGGAAGGCGTTAGGAGCGGTGAGGAGCGCTCTAACCGACGACGTTGCACGGAACGCGATGGAGGCCAAGACAACGGTGGGGTTGCTACAAATACTGTCAGACATGTATGAGAAGCCGTCGAATATCAATAAGGTGCATTTGATAAAGAGGTTTGCGAATACGAAGATGTCAGAGGGGCAGACAGCAACGAGTCATATCGGCAGTTTCAAAGGTATGGTGGACCAACTGAAAAGTGTTGATATTACTTTCTCTGATGAAGTGTTAGCATGTTTTCTACTAAAATCGTTGCATGATAGTTAGGAAGTAACTGTCACAACGATCAGTACGTCGAAAACACCATTAGTGTATACGGAGGTTCGAGATCTCTTCCTTCAAGAGGAGTTGAGAAGGAAAGAGAAAAGGGGAGAATCTTTCGCAGATGGGGCTGCACTTAGGGTGGAGAGAAATAGGGGAATGGGAGGACCGAAAAAGGGGAAAAAAACCGGTCAAGTGCTACAATTGTGGCGCGATGGGTCATATTAGTTATGACTGTCCGGATAAGGATGGTGATGCACACGTGGTGGATGATGGAGATGTATTAATCCTAGGGGAGGAGCAGTCGGGGTGAAGATTGGGTGTTGGATTCTGGAGCTTCTTGTCATGCTAGTGGGGATGCAGAAACAATGGAGCGGTCTAAAACTGGAGATTTTGGGGTTGTCTATCTTGGTGATAATCAACCATTGAAGATCAAAGGTAAGGGGGATGTGATGATGAAGACACCTAACGGGGCTGCTTTACAATTGCACGATGTGATGCATGTTTCGGACTTGAAAAGGAGGGTGATTTCCGTGGGACAACTTGATGATGAAGGGTATGGTGTGACCTTCACTGGTAGGTCTTGGGAAATCACAAAAGGAGATAAGGTGATAGCTCATGGGTTAAGGAGAAGATGTTGTACTCTACCTACAATGTCGACATTCGCTCGGGTGGGAGCAAGAGGCTAAAGAACCGGCCTATTGGTGTAGAAAGGAGAGACATCAAGAAACGGTATGTTAGGGGGGGAGAAGGACACAAAGTTGATCAACGCGGTGTGGAAGTCCAAGTGCCCTAACAGAGAGCGTGTTCAGACCAAGAGAAGACGATGCAAGAAACAAAGTGTGTCCAAGTTTCAAGGGGAAGCATTGCGAGGAAGGTGGGTCTGGAGGGAGAAGGCGAAGTTAGACTTGCGGAGAGAAATCAAGGTAGAAGTTGATTTGGGGAGGCAAGAACTATCTAACACGGAGAGGTTGAAACGTCGCTTGGTTTCAACTCGCCTTAGCACTTGAGCGGGAGGCTCAGTAATGTCAAGTCAATATGGGGGTAAAATGTGTTCGAAGGTTTCACTCCGTGGTGGGAGTTGATGGGTGTTTCTATGCTTATTAGTTTAGTCTCCAGGTGGGTGATTGTTAGGATTGGAGTCCTAAACTATGAGGAAGAAAATGAGTCTAAGTCGGGGGAGTTGGTGGAGATAAAAAAGGGTTCAAACCAGATGAGGAGTTCCTGGCGGAGGAGCAGGCGGGCGCTTGCCCTGGACCAGGCGAGCGCTCAAATGGACAGTGAGTTGATCCGCCTGGGGGAATTAATTCGAGCGGCCGCTCGCCTAGACCCAAGCGGGCGCTTGGTACGCCGGCTGGGCTGATTTGTTTCCTATTTTGACACAATCTCTTCTTAATTTGATTTAGATCTTCCTTGTACTGCTATATAAGCATAGTCACGACCTAGGACACATTGTAGCAAATTATTAAGGTGTAATTAATAATATATTGGCTTGGCAATTGCCCCCAGACGTAGTTCATGTGTTGAACGAACCGGGTAAACAATTCTTGTGTTCTTGTGTGTGTGATTCTTCCATTATTGTCCTTGTGGGTTTGTTGTTCTTTATCTAGATTGCAACGGGGTACCACTAAATTCCCAACATAAAAGTGTGCTATGGAACTTGTAAAACTTCCAGATATAGGCATACAGGGACTATTAATGAAATATTTATTGAAAAGTCGTTTAAAGCGAAAATTGACAGGAATTGTCACGTGACAATTCTATACATTCAGAGTTATGTCACGCTACAAAACATGCTTTTGTCGCACGTCTTGCCTAGAAATCTCTATAGATAGCATGTTCGACCTCATTGTTTGAAATAATACGAACTTTGGTAGTGTTACTATGTCGAAATTTGTTACTCCAGAAAATACAATCCTCTCTCCTCTCAACTCTCCTATAATATTGCTTTTGATCAAACTTGGAACGAGCAAATTGGAGCTAGTAATCAATCTCTACAACAAGATATTGACCATTGTCAAGTTTCCACAACATTGCTTTTGGTATAATCTTTTCTCTCTCCTTTAAATCCAGTCAAACATATATGCATGTTATTGTTCTTGTAACCATATCATTTGCCTCACATTGATCTAGGATAACACCTATGATCATGTGAAGGAGTACTAATTCATGACCATTCATTTGATCAATTAATTGGATAGTCTTAGATTAGGTCCATTGTATTTTCTTGTAGACTGCTCGGTCCTATTGAAATTCTGTTGTTATTTATGTTTTGCAATCTATTAAATCTAAATTTTTCGTTGAATGATCATTCTGCACCGATGATTGAAATTGTCATGTGGCAACATAGTTTTGCCACGCGACAAAACATGTTGTCATGCGACAATTCTAGTCAATATTGTTTTAGTGATTGTTTTCCCTTATAGTCTTTTTGCACGATCCTAACTCTTTTGTCTATTCCTGCAAACACAAAATGCACACGCACAAACATGTTTGAAAGTTCTTTCTAAAAGGGCAAAATGAGTGATCTCATGCATAATCTTCTCATTTGTAATTTGGCCCCCATATTTAGAATTTCTATATTTATTTATTTTTTTCAAAAGAAGAATTTCAATATTGTTAAGCGTCTTTTTTCAAAATTTTAGGCACATTTAAATGGAGTGTTGAGACTCTTTTTTAAAAAAAATAATTGACTCATTTGGCATTAAAAAAATGGGTTTTTAAATTTCAAATGTGCCGTGCATTCGGATCAGGTTCACAACATGTGGCACTAAGCTTTAATTTTTATTTGATTAATGTGAAAGATTCTGTTTAATAGGGGGTCAAATTGTAACTTATTTTTAATAATGGCTTATTAATTATTATAAAAAAAAAAAAAAAAATAGAATATTTAAATATGAGGTAAAATATTTGTATTTTTTTTTTTGCATACGTTTATTTTGAAATTTTTTTTTATAGAACTTTCGCAATTATTATTATTTAATTTCTATTTTTTTCAAAATCAAACTAACTTTATATTTTCTTATTTCTAATATATATATAATTAATCTGTTAAAAAAATGAATACAAATACATTTTTTTGAAAGATTATTTTTTCCGAAAGTACAATTAATTTCAAAAACTAAGATTAGACAATTAAATAGATACTTAAAGAGACTATTTTTATTCCAAATCAATCAAAAGCATAATAAATAAAATTAAACAAAGAATTACAAAATTCCCAAAACATCTTTAAAATGCCTTGTAATGAATATATCAAGGGATATCCTTTGTTTGTTAGTAGACTAGTATTCTAAAGCCCGTGCCAATGGCACGGGTCAGTACATAAAGGTTAGTAATAGGAAAATGATAAAGGTAGCAACAATATACTCCATCCGCCTAGAATGTTGTCAGGACACACCTTCCAACTTTCACTCTCCTTTCTAATCTACCAATAGATCGCCGCCTTCTTCCATGTACACCCATTAATACTTTGCTTATAACAATGAGACACGCTTAGCCAGAGTAGCAATAAAAAGAAGAGAAAAAAATGTATGGTATAGCTTCAACATTTCATACTAACAGAAAACCAAGTGCTCTATATGAAATATCATAATACTTGAAGCATCTCTACTTGGACAATGGAACAATACTGTATGCATCCCACCCCATGCACACTCAGATTTGTGAGTACATATGAATTGTTTCTTAAAAAGAGTCAACTGCCAAAGCACACACAGATTTCTGAGTACATATGAACGTATAATGCCTGAAAACAAACAAAATGAAAATGGTGAGTAATTTAAGGTTTGCAATTAAAGTGGATATTAGAATACGAAAAGTGCAGCCACAATCATAAGTAATCTCCTTCCCTTATTTTAGTAATCTCAACATGTGTTCTCTCAAGAATCTGCCTTTTTCTGCAATTCCAAATCTCTACTCTCAACAATTAACAAATAAGATTAGCTGATTAGGGTAGCATTCATAATTTAAAACGTAAATAGCATTTCGGATTTGGCTTGAAATTCTTAGTTTACGGCCATGGCATTCTATCGCATATTTCTTGACTTTCCTTTCACTTTCTCAGTCTCTATAAAAATAGAATAGATATTTCAGTGGAATCGTTTGACTGTAATGAATGCTCAAGATGAGGGAAAAGTTTAATGACCGCAACTCAGAGGAGGCAGGGGATTGAGGATTTCATTGGTAGTTTTGCAGGGCAGTTTTCAATGAACATGCGAAAGGAAAAAGAAAAGAGTGGATCAATTGAGGCTCCCTTCTGCAACTACAATAGTAGAGGCACTTCCCACCAAAATAAATACACTATTCAATTAAGTATTAACTCACAAACTTAGAGATATTTTGTTGTTAATATACTATGAAGACTAAGAGGAACTGAAAAATGAAAATTGCTGGAAAGTTTGGCCCGTTTCTATCAAAACTAAAGCTATATGATGGATCGGTTTACACATGTATTATCTCCGCGTTTTCGTATTAATTTCATCAGCTTTTGGTTGTAATATAGTTTAGATTTGATGTAATTTTGGTCTTTTATGATTTATGGAACTTGGTTGGATTTGTAATGTTTTAAGATACTTTGTAGTGTATTTTGTGTGGTTGCAAAGTCCGTAGGTTGTAATTCGTCGAAGACTGATTATTGTTCGAGTCAAAGTCAAAGTCAAAGTCAAAGGTCAACCGTGGTCAAGCAAGTCGAAGATGAGAAGAAAAGAAGAAAAAAATAAAGAAAGCAGAAAAGTGCACCAGGCGCCCGCCCGACCAAGAACCAGGCGCCCGCTTGTTATGTGGTTTAAAGGACCAAAGCTACTGGCCAAATAGGCGCCCGCCTGGGGTCAACCAGGCGCCCGCTCGGTCATTCCGTACAGTTTCGGGATTCCTCTCCAAATCGGGTTTTAACCCAATTTTCCCTATTTTTGACCCGGGTTTTTCTTTATGTATAAATATTAGACTGCAGTCTTTAGTTTGCAGGATGCTTTGTTTTAGGTTTTCTTTAGTTTTGAAGATTGTAAACAAGATTTGGGGAGATTATTCATCATCAAGCGTTTATCCAGGTTTATGATTTTTAATTATATTCTTGTGTTTATTGCTATGTTGATGAGTAGCTAAGTTTTTAATTCATGGGTTGGATGTAAAACACTATCTAATTTTATATTATAAACGTTTATTTATATTGATTTCATTCTAGTTGTTCAAAGTATTTTTAATCAAGTTTTGAGGGTTTCAATTATTGAACTAGTCATTATTGGCCTTTTTAACAATTTAGGGTTTTAACTCCGCCATTGATTTGGGGATTAAAGCGTAGACCAATGCTTTGAGTATTATATTTATTTGATGCCGTGATAGAAATCAAGTGAATATAGGTTCAATTGTTCTTGAGAACTTAATAACTTTTTAAATAATTACATGGACTTGATTTGTGAAGTGTGATTAGATAGAGAGAAAAAGATTGCAATCCGGCCGCCTCACCGTCCCAATCTTTACAAGAAGTGAACGAACCCTGGAATGAATCAATAACTTTATTTTAAAATAACATAGAAGGATGATAGTGTGAAATTCAACCCGTGAATCTCTTTAATCTATTTACTTCGTTATTAGTTGATCATTGCTTTGTTAATTAGTATTTAATTTCAGTTTTTAGTTAGTAAAATAAAATCAAATCAAAAACCCCCCTCTGTTTACTATTTGCACTAATTAAATTTACTCGTTTATTCAACAAGTCTCTGTGGGATCGACCCTCGCTTTCGCGCGTTACTACTACGGTAACTAGTGCGCTTGCTAGGTATTTATTACTTGGAATTTTATCCATCACTATACTACAAAAAGATCTCTGGCAATGGAAAGAGCTCCATTGATAAGATTGTAGGAGCTCCATAGGTCACACCCCAATCAACACCCATTCCCATATTACTGAGGGTTCTTTGAACTTCTAGTAACCATCTGTGCTGTGCTTTGACCTGCCTCTTCTTGACATCCAACTTGAAATGTTCTCATACGCCCTATTTCAATTTAGACACACACACACACACAAACAGAGAACCACCAAATTTAAAATCAAATTCACACAAACAGAGAGACACAAATTTAAAATAAGGACTTTAATCAATTCACACCCAAGGATAGCCACACCATGGACTAAAATAAATGGCAATGTTGACAAAATTCAGAAACAAAGAACCATTACAAATTGGAAGGAGAAAGTATAAAAGTAACCAAAAAAAAAAAACTCTTTGTTTCTTACCGTGGACTTGACACAGCTTTTCTTTAAATAAAAAAAGGAAAATATTTTTGGATATTTATTTTGGGACGGAGGGAGTATGTAAGCTCATTTAAATATATGTTCAAAACTCATTTAAAAACGTAAAGGAATCCTGCACCAGAAAACCAGCTTAGAAAGTATGTAAATTCATTTGAAGAGATGAAAAAAGTTTGGATATTGATTTTGGGATCGAGGGAGCAAGTATTGAACTATGCCTCGAACTCCTATGTGTGTGATGGAGGAAGTAGAGTGCATAAAATCAAAGGCTGCTCCTATTGAAAAGGGAAAGAGCAAGTGGTCAGAAACCCCATCAATTATAAGTGAATAAAGTTCGGATTTTTATTTTTGGACGGAGGGAGTAAGAATTAAACTATGCATTTGAACACTGTGTGTGTGATACAGGATTGAGAGAGTAAGAGAAGGTTGAAATCCCAAAATGCCTTGATAAAATTTTATGCTGCAAAGTATAAAAAAAAATAAAAAATACTAATAACAAAAGTATGCAGACTTGACCACAAATCAGAAACGCCCAAGGACTTGCAAGCAAAAGAAATAGAAAAGAATAAGGGAAACTAATTAAAAAAGTAAAAATATAACCTTCAATAAAACCTTCAAATTAATGGTCGAAGTTTACTCCGGCGATTCCTCGTAAAGGAGCCCACTGCTGAGTTTGCTCCGAACACGCTATTAAACGGCATTGACGCCATCAGTCAAAAAGATTTTGACGAATTCCACCAAGATTTTGTTGCGGGAGTTGAAGATCGGACACCGGTAACTGTTTATAATGCTATAGCGAAATTGATTTTCTGGTGAAATCAAAGGCGAAGAGGAGGAGAAACCGTGAAAACGAACGGCTCTGCAACTGATGCGGCCCTTGTAACTGATACGGGAAGAGAATGGGGAGAAAGGGGAGAACGATTGTGAAATGGGAAGAGAATGGGGACTGATACGGGAGTGAGAGGGCCTGTGTAACTGCGGCTGTGGAATGGAAAGAATCGTGGAGGGTTAGATCGTGGGAGAGAACAGAGATCGCGGGAGTGAAAGGGATTCTAGGCCGTAGGATTAGTTTCTCAACTTTTAATCTGAGCCACCACTTATCCTAGGATAAGAGGCGGTTAAAACCTTCCTGTATTGTATTATAGATCTCGTCGAGAGCTTCACTTTTATAGGTGGTGCATTTTCTGTTTCATTCAGGTCCAAGCATCATAGTTTTCGACAACAAAGTCTACAAAACTATTGATTTCACTCGGAAAAAAAAAGTGACACTTAAAACACTTCAAAATAATTGCTATCTTGACCAAAACATGTGTATACCCCAACTCCACAATGACAATCAACCTCCATTTTTGTACTAAATTTACTTCTGGTTCATAGAATACAACCGCATTTAGGCTCCGTTTGTTTCGCGTAAACCAACTTCCGGAAAAAGTTTTCCCAATTTTTCAGTGTTTGTTATGCACCGGAAGATGGGGAAAATATTTTTTGGAAAATGATTTTCCCACTTTTCTAAGTAAAATGAGTTACGGATTTCTACTCCGTAAGTCATTTTCCGGAAAATGTTAAATCACTCGCTCACACACCCAACTCCCCATACAACCCCACGCTACCCTCTCCATCCATCATATCCCCTCCCCACCCACCCTCCAACCTTACCTTCCCTCCCCCAACCCCTCCACCACCCCCCACCCCCTTCCAAAAAAAGAAATAAAAAAATTTCACTCATATTAAAATTATCTTTTAACACATATTCCAACCCCAACTCCCCCACCCCCCAATTTTTTTTATCTTATTAAAATTATTTTTTAACAACTCCCACACTCTCGCTCCCTAGCCTCCACTACCCTACACCACCCACCTCCAAAAAAAAAAACTTTTTTTATCTTATTAAAATTATTTTTTAACAACTCCCACACTCTCGCTCCCTAGCCTCCACTACCCTACACCACCCACCTCCAAAAAAAAACACTTTTTCTCTTATAATAAAATATTTTTTGGTAATTTGAGTTTTGCACAAAGACTCGATTCGTTCTCAAATTCGCTTTTCGATTAATTGATTACCTGAGTTTGATAACTGTTGCAATATGGTGTGAATCGTTAATTTTTTTTTATGGAAAACATGTTATGTGCTATTGTAGATACCCCGGGGAACCACGGCTTGGCTAGAGCGGTGAATTATCCTAGGATGTCTAACTTGTTTTTAGAGTCGCCACCTATGTTTTGAGGAACATAAGAAAAACCTATTGATTGTAGCCTAAGTTTGATTACGAAAACAGAGATTCTTTGTTTTGAGGTTCGGGGGTTAGGTTACGAGATGGGAAGTACCGAAACACCCATCTCGCCCAACTTAAGTTGGTCTTGCTTGATCAAAATCTACATGAATGAAAATGTTCTTCATCTTTAAGTCATAAAAAGGGGGTTTAAAATAGGATTTGGAATGTAGGAGATAACTCCTTAACCAACCTCAATGAGATGAGGTGATCATTAGAGTCATGTCCCAAAATGATTTGGGTGATTGCACATTTGATTAAAGTAAAAGAGAGAGAGGAGATGAAGTAGAAAAGAAAGGAAAAGATGTACTTTTACCTACAATTTGAAGAACTTCAAGTGTTGCTTGATGAGATCCTTGGAGAACCTTTAGAAAGTGATTTTTTTGTCTAGTTTTCGATCCTTGAAAATGGAGGTAAAGAGAGGTTTTTATAGGTGAAAGAGAGGTGTTTTTGGTGCCAAAACTCAGTCACCAAGAAATCCTTCCCGGGCAAAATCTTGTAAATTGAGCAAGGGAGGGAATCCTGGCCAGAAATCTGTAACTGACGCCCAGAGGCGCGCGCTTCCTGCTTTGGGGGCGGGAGGCGCGCGCGCCTGGCTCCTCCTGTCGGAGGCGCGCGACTCAGAGAAGGCAATTTTGACAGAATGGACTAGAAAGTCAGCCCTGTCATTCAGTTTAGTCCCTAGACTTAACGAAGTCAGTCAGGAACTTAACGGAAGTGACAGAAACTAACGAGAAACACTTAAAATGGGGAGAAACACAAAATTAAATGTGCAATCGGGGTGAGCGGTCCAAGGCGGGGTGTCTACAGAGCCCCTCGGCGACGTGGATTGCAAAGCAAAACGCGTCGACGAAAGTTAAAAACACCCGCCGAGGACATCACCAAGAAAAGGCAAAGACTCGATGAAAGCAGGAATTTGAAATTGCGAGAGATAGTGGTGCGCTCCCTGTGTGAGCGGCTTTTGTTGATAGAGGGGGTGGCATGATCCGTTAGGTGAACCTGCCGGCTGAATGTTTTGAATGAGGCCGTTAGTGAACCTTTTGATGAATCCGTTAGTGAATCCCTTGGATGAGTCCGTTGGTGAACCCTTGTTGACGAATCCGTTAGTGAATCCCTTGGATGAGTCCAATGGTGAACCCTTGTTGACGAATCCGTTAGTGAATCCGTTTGATGAATCCGTTAGTGAATCCCTTGGATGAGTCCGTTGGTGAACCCCTGTTGACGAATCCGTTGGTGAATCCGTTTGATGAATCCGTTAGTGAATCCCTTGGATGAGTCCGTTGGTGAACCCCTGTTGACGAATCCGTTGGTGAATCCGTTTGATGAATCCGCTAGTGAATCCCTTGGATGAGTCCGTTGGTGAACCCTTGTTGACGAATCCGTTGGTGAATCCGTTTGATGAATCCGTTAGTGAATCCCTTGGATGAGTCCGTTGGTGAACCCTTGTTGACGAATCCGTTGGTGAATCCGTTTGATGAATCCGTTAGTGAATCCCTTGGATGAGTCCGTTGGTGAACCCTTGTTGGCGAATCCGTTAGTGAATCCGTTTGATGAATCCGTTAGTGAATCCCTTGGATGAGTCCGTTGGTGAACCCTTGTTGACGAATCCGTTAGTGAATCCGTTTGATGAATCCGTTAGTGAATCCCTTGGATGAGTCCGTTGGTGAACCCTTGTTGACGAATCCGTTAGTGAATCCGTTTGACGAAATATTGCTTTGAAGTCTCGTGCCATTTGGAGTCACACTTGACTTTTTTGAATTGTGGGGTACGGGCACAGTTGACCGCGACCAGAAAGATGTTCCTGCTGGGGATGAAATGTTGAGATTGACTCTTGAGGGGGGGTGTGGCACCCGTGACAGAACTTAGGGAGTTCGGAATTTTGAAGAGGACAACCTACTTTTGAGTGGGAGTTTCTATCCTACTTTCGATTTTTGACATGCCTTAAGGGCGGACCAGAAAAAGGTGTGCCCAACTGGGTGTCCGAGGATCGGGACAGTGTCTTGATTTAGGCTGGAGATCTCTGACAAGGCCCTTTTCTTGAAGTGATTTAGACCTGGGAGGCGCGCGCCTTCCTATGTAGGCTTGGGATGCGCGCGCACTTCAGACTGCTGGCGGGTGGCGCGCGCGTCTGGGAGGCGGAATTCCGGGCTTGACATTTGCTGACCAAAAGAGCCCCCAACAGCTATAATATCATCTTCTGTTCGACCAATTGATTCTCACAGCTCCTTTCTGCCATTTTTGAACATCATATTATTGCTTAACTTCACTTGTGATCAACATTTTCCATGGCTTCCAATTCTTTTGCCCTTGATGCCAAGGTCGTTAGTGCGTATGAAAAGGACTTGGGCACTTTTGTGTATTCTTTCAAGACCCATCCCAAGAAGGCCTTCATTAAAGATTTCGGGTTCCGAATTCTTTTCACCTTGCGGACGTTGAAGCCGGATTGGGATTTGTTGAGAGCTGCCGCGGCTTTCTGGGATTGCGACAGCCATACCTTCAACCTTTCAGCTAATGAAATGGTGCCGACTGTTGACGATTTCGGGGCCATCCTTGGCATGCCTTTGGCCGGTCGGATTGCTGTCCCTAAATATCACCGTGGTGCCATCGACTCTTGGGTTGGGTTACTGAATCTCCCCGTTGAGGACGTAAGGAAGATGTTGCATGGTACCGTGATTGACATAACTGAGTTGCCGATGTTCTTCAGTTTACACTCGGAGGACCCGATGGTTCAATCTTTCAAAAGAAATGCCATGGCCATTTGTCTCTTCAGCGAAGTACTGTTTGTTACACCTTTCGGGACTGCGGACGTGCAGTTGGCTGAGATTATTTTGCAAGCTAAGGAGCATCAATTTAGTGTAATCCCTCTTATTGTAGGGGAGACGTTGCACGGCCTTGATGAGTTACATAGGACGGGCAAGATGTGTCGGGGAAGCCCTTTGCTCTTGACCATATGGCTCCGAGAACACTTCAGAATTTATTCTCCGGATGGTGATTTGTCTCCTTTTGCTGTTCATAGGAGGAAGTTGTTGATCCGGGATTTATCTGAAGATGATTGGAAGAAATTCTTTGCCTCTAGGGCGACCGTCGATATTGAGTAGTGTCCTCCTTCTTGGGGTCTTCGTCCTTTTGTGGAATGGACTCTTGGTTTTCAGCACGTGGTTGTACCCCGGTTTGAGAGATTCTTCATTTTACCAGCCAGAGCGGGTTCTGCGGCAGTTCGGTCGCCAACAGACAATTCCTTTTCCGAGGGATGGAATGCTTCGTCCAGTTGCTTACATGGGTCCTGGCTTCTCGAGTGAGCTTCAGTCGGCTTGAGGAGATGACCGCAATCGTTGGGCTTTCGCTCCTCTGCATCGGGGGAGTGTCTTCCTTCCCGAGAGCTACTTGGACTATTTATTTGGCACCCTTTACCGTGGCATCACTTGGGTTGATGTGCTTCGTGCCGAGTTGTTGGGACAGGGTTTTGAGCCTAGCAGCACTTTGAGATATAGGGAGGCTGCTGCTGATTCGAGTAACATTCTCGCTGACCCTTTCGGTACTCCTTTGGATGACTTTTATGCTAGGAGACGTATTGCAACATAGAAGGTTTCGGTGCATATTAGTGCTCATTCGTTACCCAAGAAGAAAAGGATTGAGAGACGATCGGGTGGTCCTTTGAAAGCTAAGAGAAAATTTGTAGATACCCCGGGGAACCACGGCTTGGCTAGAGCGGTGAATTATCCTAGGATGTCTAACTTGTTTTTAGAGTCGCCACCTATGTTTTGAGGAACATAAGAAAAACCTATTGATTGTAGCCTAAGTTTGATTACGAAAACAGAGATTCTTTGTTTTGAGGTTCGGGGGTTAGGTTACGAGATGGGAAGTACCGAAACACCCATCTCGCCCAACTTAAGTTGGTCTTGCTTGATCAAAATCTACATGAATGAAAATGTTCTTCTTCTTCTTCTTTAAGTCATAAAAAGGGGTTTAAAATAGGATTTGGAATGTAGGAGATAACTCCTTAACCAACCTCAATGAGATGAGGTGATCATTAGAGTCATGTCCCAAAATGATTTGGGTGATTGCACATTTGATTAAAGTAAAAGAGAGAGAGGAGATGAAGTAGAAAAGAAAGGAAAAGATGTACTTTTACCTACAATTTGAAGAACTTCAAGTGTTGCTTGATGAGATCCTTGGAGAACCTTTAGAAAGTGATTTTTTTGTCTAGTTTTCGATCCTTGAAAATGGAGGTAAAGAGAGGTTTTTATAGGTGAAAGAGAGGTGTTTTTGGTGCCAAAACTCAGTCACCAAGAAATCCTTTCCGGGCAAAATCTTGTAAATTGAGCAAGGGAGGGAATCCTGGCCAGAAATCTGTAACTGACGCCCAGAGGCGCGCGCTTCCTGCTTTGGGGGCGGGAGGCGCGCGCACCTGGCTCCTCCTGTCGGAGGCGCGCGACTCAGAGAAGGCAATTTTGACAGAATGGACTAGAAAGTCAGCCCTGTCATTCAGTTTAGTCCCTGGACTTAACGAAGTCAGTCAGGAACTTAACGGAAGTGACAGAAACTAACGAGAAACACTTAAAATGGGGAGAAACACAAAATCAAATGTGCAATCGGGGTGAGCGGTCCAAGGCGGGGTGTCTACAGCTATGCATATGACATTTAAAGGGTATATTATCATTTCAACAGTCCATTTAATGATAAAATGACAACTAACGCAATTGTTCTTTTTTTTCAAGATGTCCCTATGTGTGAAAAACTAACGAGTATGTTTAAAAATCTAATGGAACTATAACCTTCATTAATATTACCATCATTATCTCCATCAACACTAACACTACCATGACCACCTCTACCAAAACAACATCCATTTTCAACTCAACACTTCCACCACCCTTTTGTGCCACCCACTTTATTAATAACAATTTTTAAAACCGTTGTAAAAAGCTGAATTAGATGTTAATATTTAATGTTTGCGTGTGTTAATCATTAAAATTTAAATAAATTTATATTTTCAAATATAAAGAGAAACAAATTATTATAATGCCATATAGGGAGAATAATTTGATTTTTTAACTTTGACAAGAGAAGGGGCCATATGTAAATAAAAAAAATGAGAGTCAACAAATCATTGTCCTTCGCGTGTGATGAGTGAATCTTTTGTATGTACCAATGGAGTGTAAGACGTGTGCACGTGTGCGGGACTTCGCAGGTGACGGGCAGGAGGACCACGGATTTTCTTTCCTCCATTAAACTACTCTTCCGTCTCATGCTACTCCCTCCGTCCCAGCAGAAGTGACACCAATTTTTGGGACACGGAGATTAAAAAAATGTATTATGTGTGTGGTAGAAAATGAAGAGAGAGAATGAGTGGAGTAAATAGTAGTGTTGGTTGAATAAAATGAGTGGTGGAAAGTGAAGAGAGAGAATGAGTGGAGTTAAATAGTGGGGTTGATTGAATATAAATATATTAAAACATTTCCATTTTAGGCAGTGTCACTTGTGCTGGGACAGACCGAAAAGGAAATAAGTGTCACTTGTGCTGGGACTGGGATGGAGGGAGTATTACTTATACAACATTTTTTTGTTAAAAAATATTATTCTTTTTAATTCAGAATCTATGTTGCATTTTTTATGTTTGTATAAATAAATTTTAAAAATAATTTTAAATTAATTTAATCATATTAATGAAAATTTAAATTATTATTGCTTAAAAATATTTGTAGTTACGGTAATACCATAGAGCCTAATATTGTATGCGCACATCTATGTTTTCATATGAACGGAGTATGGAGTCGTTCTTATGTAGAACGCGTTCTACACTAGCGTTGGTGTAGAACGCGTTCCTAGATAAGAACGACACCGCTCATTATAAACCGAGCATACTGTACTGACTGGTTTTTTATTAAACAGATTAGTATAAAATACTCCTAAAATTCAAAATTACATACACTAAACACACATAGATCTAGACGCCGTCGATCATACGGAAGAAAATCAGGAAAATTTTATGCTTGTTTCATCAATTGAGGTACCTAAATCAACTTTTAATGGATTAATCGATCACCAGGCATATAAAATTAAAGACAAGACAAACATTTAATCAAGGCCAAGGCAGACAAACAAAGGCAACGTAATGACTCAGGCAAAGGCATAAATCAAATCATCAACAAGCATATAAAAATAAATGAGAAGGCATAAAAAATGAAAGACAAGGCAGACATTTATCAAGTACAATTTAGACAAACAAAGGCAAGACAAAACATAATACCAGGCATAACTAACAATAACAACATGCATATTAAAATGAATGAGAATGCATAAAAAATACATAGACAAGGCAGACTTTGATTAAGACCGAAGAATACAAACAAAGGCAAGGCAATGACTTTAGACAAAGAATAAATCAAATTGATAACAGGCATATTAAAAATAAATGAGAAGGCATAAAAAATAAAAGAGAATGCAGGGATTTGATTAGGGCCATGGCAGACAAACAAATGCAAGACAATGAGTTAGGCAAGGCATACGAAAATGAATGAGAAGGCATAAAACAATGAAAGACAAGGGATAAATCAAATTGATAACATACATATTTTGAACCGGTCGTACCTTCATTGACTTAGACAAAGAATAAATCAAATTGATAACATGCATATTAAAAATAAATGAGAAGGCATAAAAAATAAAAGAGAAGGCATGGATTTGATTAAGGCCATGGCAGACAAACAAATGCAAGACAATGAGTTAGGCAAGGCATACGAAAATGAGTGAGAAGGCATAAAACAATGAAAGACAAGGCATAAATCAAATTGATAACAGGCATATTTTGAACCGGTTGTACCTTCATTAACCAGTTTGCAGTTAATGAACCGCGTGTTTTTATGCGTTCGACTAATATTTACAAGTTTGCCACCGCTCGATCCAAAAACACGTTTTACACTAAGATAGTGTAAAACAAGTTTTTCCCAAGATTTTGTGCAGAGTATGTGGTATGTTTAATTATCATTTCATGCCTATAACGTTTTAAACATCAGAATTTCAGTTTATTTATTAGGGAAAATTGCAGATTGGTGACCTGAGTTTGTTTCATGTTTGCAATCTCCAACCCGAGATTTTAATTGTTGCAATTAGGCACCTAAGTTTGTCAATTTGTTGCAATGTGGTGAATAAACTAACTTTTCGTTAATTTTTTAACGAACCTAAGCACATGTGCCTCGCACATGACTTTTGAGAAGGACAATCTTGTCAATTCGTGATGGCTGAGCAAGGACAATCTTGTTTTTCCAAAATTTAAAATTTTATTTTTTATTATTTTTTAAATATTGATTTTTTAATTTTGTTTTAAATTTGAAAATTTAATAACATCTTGAAGGCTGAATATCTAATTTTTAGAAATATATTTCATTGAAAAAGATAAAAAAAATTGTTTTCTCAATTTTAAATATATTTTCTCAACTTAATGTTTAAGGTTAATATGGTGTGTATACATAAAAATGTTGTACTCATTTAATTCATGTACAAATAAGTGTATGAGATGGGTAATTTTTTTGATTCTTCTCTTTATTTTCAAAAACTTGCAAGTTGACCCCCTCAGTAAACACATGCCTTGCTCAGCCATCACGAATTGATAAGATTGTCCTTCTCAAAAGTCATGTGCGAGGCACATGTGCTTAGGTTCGTTAAAAAATTAACGAAACGTTAGTTTATTCACCACATTGCAACAAATTGACAAACTTAGGTGCCTAATTGCAACAATTAAAATCTCGGGTTGGGGATTGCAAACATGAAACAAACTCAGGTCACCAATCTGCAATTTGCTCTATTTATTAGTGTGTACATGGTTACAAGTTACAAAGATATGTAGTTACGGGAATACAACAAAGTGAAAATTAATACTCCTTCCATCCCGTACTAAGGTTCTTAGGTTGATTTTACACGTAGATTAAGAAAAAGTAAATGTTGTGAGTATGAAAAAATAACTAAGAGAAAGTAGGAGAGATAAAGTGGATATGGGGTTTTTGTTGTGAGAATGACAAGTGGGGCCCCCTAGTCTATTTTAAATAATAAAGCAACTAAAAACCTTTGTTTGGGACAAACCAAAAAAGAAAGTAAGAGCTTTAGTCTGGGACAGAGTGAGTATCATTTTTTTAATTTTTTATTTTCATTTTGGAGTAACAAAAACTAATTTGAACCATAATTTATATCATGAATCTTATAAAGAAAAAAAAAAATACTAATTTCAAATTTTATAATTTTAATGATAAAATTCTTTTTGTAAATAAAAAATTTGCTCATTACTACAAAATGTCAGTTTTTATGAGCGAAAATTCGCTCAAGCACCAGATTAGCTCACCCGATAAGCGAAAAACACGCTCACCATTACAATAAAAAAAATACTATAAAATGAAAAATTTAGAAGCAAATGGCCAACGAATTCAAGGTGGCCTTATCCACATTGTCTGCTATGTCTACGTTATTTATTGGGGTTCAATAATACATGATAATTTATACATTTTCAGTACTAGTGGGTAGCTAGGCAACAACAGGGGACCATAATTCGCATTTTTTTTTTTTTTTTAAAGGAATATTTCGCATTGTTGAAACAAGCATTCTCCATTTATGTGGGATACCCATTATCTTCCATTGCCAAAACCAGAAAATATAAAAGAAAAATTAGGACCATTATATTCTAGCTATTTATTTATTCATTTTAAGGGCAAATTGCATATTAGTTATCTGAACTTTTTTCATAATTGCAATTCGATTCCCAGCCTATTACTTTCTGCAAGCCCCTTCCCAAACTTGATTTTCTGTTGCAATCTAATGAAAATTGGGTTAAAACATTAACTTTCGTTAAAAGTTTTGCTCATGTGCCATGCACACGTTTTAAGGGCAAAAGCGATATTTCCTCCAATTTTCATCATCGTCTTCCCCTTTCTTTTTCTACAACCCACCGGCCACCACCAACACAAACACTACCCACAAGAAAAACACCATGAATCCAAAACAGTCCACCACCATCTACCCTCCCTCTCCGCCATTTCCATTTCCGCGTCCTCTACTTCTCTTCTTCCACCACCAACAAACCATCAAGCCCAGCTCTATCTCAAAGCCACCACAAAACCTTAAATCTTTCAAACCCACCCACACATACACAAAAACTAAACATACACGCGTGCACATACAAAAATGCACAACACACACACGCATAGGCACACACAACCATAAATATACACGCACACACACACAACTGGGAACACACGCTACACGAGAAATCAAACACACACATCTTTCGATCTAGATCTTGATTTCGGGGATGCGACAGCAACAAAAAAAATCTGGGTGGGGGAGGGGCAGCGTTGGACGAGGGAGACAGAGAAAAGGGAAAAGGGAAAAGGGAAAAGGAAGAGGCCGTGAAAATGGTAGGGAAATGAGGAGGATGGAGGTAGAACCAGGCATGTCTCAATATTTATAGGGACCCTATGCTAAATGTGAAAATTGGGGCCCTTAATATTTAAAAAAATTTCACAACAAAATGATTACAATAATGCTGAAGTAATAAGCAAATAATTCATTAAAATAAAAATATGTTATTAAAAGAAAACAAACTTTCTAATTAAGGTTTTGAAAAAAAAAATATCAATGAAAGTCTAAACTAGAAAAAAAAGGCACGGCAGCCCAAAAAGTAATTACAATAATTTTGAAGTTATAAGCAAATAATTCATTAATATTAAAATATGTTATTAAAAAAACAAACTTTCTAATTAAGGTTTTGAAAAAAAATAAATTGTAAGAAAGTCTAAACTATAAAAGAAGGGGAGTCCATAAATGAAAATTAGTGAAAAGCCCAAGTAAGATAAAAGAAGCCCATAAATGAAAGACAAATTCTTAGGTACATCCGGTGTACCATGTGCGACGGGCATTGCCCATGGACTAGCCCGACCCGCCCGACCGACCCGCCAGCCAGCCAGCCAGCCAGCCAGCCATTCTTCCACTCCCAGCGCAACACGTGTGAATTTAAAAAAAAAACCTCCAATAACTTTAAAATGCTATATCTTGAGATTTATAACTCAAAAAAATAAAATAAAAATACCGTTGTGTTCGTCTCGTCGAGACGAAGAAAACTACATAGGTCATGATATGGTTTGATTTTTTTTTTAAAAAAAATACTTTTTAAGACACAAAAAAATTGATCTGCTTGTCAGCTCAAATGTAACACTCTGTTCTGATAAAAGTAACACTTTCATCTTCAAAAAGTAACACTTTTCTACTGTTAAATATAACAACAGTTTTTTATAAAAAAAAAATGGGTTTGCATTTCAACTGTTACTTTCTCAATAAAAAATTGTTACATTTCATATATAATGTTACATTTAAGAATGTAAAATGTTACAATTCAGAAAAAAAAAATGTTACATTTATTTTTTATAAAATGTAACATTAGTTTAGTTGTCAATCATATGTTAATGTTGGGGGAAAAAAGTGTTACATTTGAAAAAAAAATAGTGTTACATTCATTTATAAAAAGTGTGACATTAGTTTAGTTGTCAATCTTTATGTTATTTTTAATGTATTGCACCAAAATAGTGGTACATTTTGGAACAAAAAGTGTTACATTTTGAAAAACAAAAGTGTTACATTTCGTTATACTAAGTATTACTTTTGTTGAAGGAAAAAAAGCTGGGGTGGCAAAAAAAAAAAAAAAAAAAAAAATCGGCTGGGCTGCTTGGCTGGGCGGCTCCGTTGTACGCCGTACAACGGATGTACGGGAGACCACCTCTAAATGAAATGAGAAAAGTTCAAGAAAGAAAAAAAAAAGAAAAAAAAATACAATGACGCACTACTCTTGGGAATCGAACTGGGACAACCTTCATGAAACGGCTTACCATCCGGGAACCTTAAGCATGATTATAATTATTCGTGTCTATTGTATATATAATAAACAAATAAAATTTGGGCCCCCAATTTTTTTTAGCCTTGTGCAATTAGGCTGGTTGCAAGGTCTCAAAAACGGGCCAAAGGCAGATTTTTAAATCTTTCATGATATATTTTCTCATTTTAAAATGATAATTGTTATTTCTGTCTATTTATCCCATAAAATTTATCTACGTTAAAAATGAATGTTAAAACTATTTAAAATTTTAAACTTCCTACCACAAATAGTACATTTTTATTGTTACTCTGAAGTGGGTAGCCAGGCAACAACAGGGACAATATTTCGCATTGTTGAAAGAAGCATTCTCCATTTATATGGGTACTACTATATACAAGGCATGGATTTTACAAGGCATGGAAAAATGACCAAAATACCCTCATATATATACTTAAAAAAAAAAAACTTCCCCTCCCTCCCCCATTTCAAACGCCAGTTCGACTCTTCTCTCTCTCTCAACGGCGGAAAAACCGTCTCTCTCTCTCAACGGTGAAATCCGGCGACCGCCACAACACCACCACCATACACAACCGGAAATGAAGACAAACCTCCCTATCACCGGTGGAAAGTCCGGAGCCACCTCTTCTACCGCCGCTCCAAAAATAATCCTAATTTCTAAACCTAAATTTCAATTTGAAAACCCAACTATAATTTCTAAACCTAAATTATATAACGCTTAAATGTTGTGTACACCTATCCAAAATGGTTCTAATTGTGATTTGGTAACACAAATTGGGGTTTTTTGTTTGAATTGGTTACGAATTTGTGGGTGTATAATCTGGACATGTCGGGGTGTGTTTCGTATGAACACACACGAGATGCTTGTCCACATTTCGTGTATTAGCACACGAAATGTAAACTGATGAATCAGTTTACATTTCGTGTGCCAATACACGAAATGTTGGTGATCATTTCGTGTTTAAGCACACGAGATACTTTCCACATTTCGTATATTAGAACACGAAATGTAAACTGATTCATCAGTTTACATTTCGTGTGCCAATACACAAAATGTCTTACTAAATGTCGTGTATTTCCACACGACACACCATATCATAAAAAAAAATTAATTATAAATAAATGTGGTAGGTTATATGATATTGTATGATGTTGGTTCAATCTTATATGTAATCATTGTTTGTTTTTCAACTTATTATAACAAGAAACATATAATCTTGATTAAAAAATATGATAATTTCAAATATATAATCTTGAGTAGTTGGTATTCCTCTAATGTACAACTTATCATTAACCTCGTTTGGCAAATCATCGAAACAACTTAAATCGTTATATAACATGTTTAATTAACTCATTATATGTAATCTTGATTAGAAATATAACACCATAATTCATTAATTTAACATAGTATATGCACATCATAACATCGTTTGTTAGTTGATAAATAAAGTGGTATCACTTTAACCTAATGAATGTGATAGGTTATGATATTGTATGATGCATTATAACATGTTTAATTACCTCTTTAAATATAATCTTGATTAGAAACATAACACCACAATCATTTGTTAGGTGATTATAAATAAAGTGGTATCACTTAAATGTGATAGGTTATATGATATTGTATAATCTAATATGACGTTTGTTACTTGTTATGTCTAAGTGTATAAATTTTGCTCAATTAACAACACAATTCAATAATCTAACATAGCATATGCGTATCATTAACATCATGTTGCAAATCATCGAATAACACCTTCATTTTGACATGTCGTATGCATATACACGAGCATAGGGCTTTATATCGTGTTCCTAAATACGATATGTGTGAAACGGCATGTCTTATAAAATCTGCACGACCTGTTTATATTCATTTCGTGTATGTTTGTACGACATAGTATAGTACAATTCGTATAACTGAACACGACTGAACATTTTATACAATTGGTATATCTCGTGTGTTAATACACGACACAAAGCCTTCAAGTCGTCCTTTTGCACACGACACGCGAAGGGTAGTTTTGCCATTATTGGTGCCTTGTATGTAGTATGCCTTGTATATAGAATTTACCATTTATATGTAGGATACCCATTATCATCCATTGCCAAAAATAGAAAATGATGATCATTATGTTTTAGTGATTTTTTTGAAGTATGTACAATAGGTTGCAGACTGATTCTTAATCAAAATGGAGCGTTTGGGGGTGAAGTGGAAGGGTGCTAAGTACAGTATCAGTTTTGAGCTTAATTTCATTGTTGTAGTTTAGTTTCGTCGACAAATTTTCAAATGTGCATAACTTTCGCGTACGCATGAGCTATGGAACACAAAAATAATTTTAAAAAAAACATTGGTTAGTGAGTGTTTTGGGTCTCGAAAGTTTTTATCATTAGTTAAGGATATTTTATTAATTTTTGTTTTTATTATTCCGTTAGGGTTTTGAATTGTTTAGATTATAAATACTTTCTTGGATCACAATTTGTGGCAGATTATTAATAACTTGTTTATTCTAAGGTTTATTCACGTCTTGTGAAACCCTTAAGCCGTTATAGATTTGTTGTTAGGAATTTCTCGTGGAAAGAGTTCATGTTTGTTCACTGTCAAACTTGGTGAACGCCGATAGTGCTTGCCGGCATGTCTAGAAGATCCATATTGTGGGTTGGTGCAGTGGAATGTCATTAATTTTTAGCATATTTTATTTATCTTAAATGTTTATTAATGAAAAAAAATATTTTTTTAAGTCGGTTAGGGGTAATGTGAAATTGCGTGCGTATATAGGATAATTAAAACTGTTAAAATTACGTTAATTGTTAAAACCTGGGTGATACAGTCTGAGAGTTCTATTTCAAAACCAATTGTCTAGAAGATCCATATTGTTCACTGTCAAACTTGGTGAACGCCGATAGTGCTTGCCGGCATGTCTAGAAGATCCATATTGTGGGTTGGTGCAGTGGAATGTCATTAATTTTTAGCATATTTTATTTATCTTAAATGTTTATTAATGAAAAAAAATATTTTTTTAAGTCGGTTAGGGGTAATGTGAAATTGCGTGCGTATATAGGATAATTAAAACTGTTAAAATTACGTTAATTGTTAAAACCTGGGTGATACAGTATGAGAGTTCTATTTCAAAACCAATTGTCTATGAGATGACTGACTATAGATTTTTATTATAGAAGGCTTGATTTGTTAATACCCAACGTGCGGTAATTGCTCCAACATGCCCTCACGCGTAGCCGAACTTCGGGCTTACGCGTGGACATATATTTGAGTGACACATAGTTAATTGCTCTAATACCGTGATAAAGTCTAGTGTTCCATCTTAAAATCAATTGGCTATGCGAAGAGTAACCCACTATCTTTGTATAATCAATACATGGCTTGTTACTTCCCGATGTGATAGTTATTCTAATATTATGGAATAAAGATAATATTGTTAATAGTAATAATAATTATTATGATTAACTAGTACTATTAATAGTATCAGTTAATCATAATAATTAAATATAATTATTAATTATAATAATTAACTATGATAGTTAGCTATTAGTAGTTAAATATAATTGTTAACTATTAATAATTAATTATTATAGTAAAATAATAGTTAACTATTATAGTAACTATTACTGTTATAAGTATTAGTTACTATTAGGGGTGATCATGGTCCGATCTGGTCCATTTATTGACAAAAAATCACATAACCAGAACCGGAACCAATACGCTGGTTCTATAAAAATTTAGAACCGGAACCAAACCAGTACTTGTTAGAACCAATACACTGGTTCTGGTTCTACTGGTCTGGTCTGGTCCGGTTCTAATCACTTGAAGTTTATTTGTTTTCAAATAAACCAATATTTGGGAGGGAGAGATGCGGCGCAGTTGAAGAATCGAAGACTAAGGTTTCACTCTTTGGGTAAATTGAAAAGAATTATGAAATATAAAAATTGAAAAGTGAAACTGAATAAGGATTAGGAGTCTAGGACTTGATGGTGATTTGAGACTTTGGGGCTTAAGTTGGGTACAAAGTTACAAATAATTAAATGAGTATTTTTTTTATTAAGCAATTTAAATGGATCTTTAAAAAATTATAATACAAAAATAAGTATATAATTTTATTAACTATATAATAATACATATAAAATAAATATATATAGAATATATACACAACTGGTCCGGTCCGGTTCTAACCGGAATTAATTTTATCAAGAACCAGGACCGAACCAATATACTGGTTCTATAATATTTTAGAACTGGAACCAAACCATATGTACTGGTCTGGTCTGGTTCCACTGGTCCGGTCCGGTTCCATAAATTTTTTGCTCACCCCTAGTTACTATAATAGTTAACTGTAATAGTTACTTTTTATATTAACTAATATTATTAGCTAAAACTACTTCATCCGGTTCAAAATAATTGTCACTTTAGCACTTTTTACAGGATCTAAGAAAAGCAATTATTACTCCAGTTTAATGAATAAAGTACCAAATATACTCTTATTTATTATCACTCTCACCTACATTTCTTCCCACAACAAACACACTCAATTAATAACAACAATTTCCAATGTAGGGATAAGAGTAATTTGAACAAAAAATAATAATTATTTTTGTGTATTCTACGCAAAAAGTTGATCCAAAAAGTTGAACTCCAGGGGGTGCGTCTAAAAGGGGCCTCAGTTTTTTTCCCGCTAGATCAGGGCTCAATATCTAAATTTTTCGCCAGTTAAGGGCTTTTTGACGGAAATCGTTAGAAAAGTCAGTTAAGTGCCATGTGCATGGCACGTGATCGACTAAATGGATGGATTTGTAATGATATTAGTTAGTAAGGGCTTTAGTGAAATTTTTGAAACTCAAAAGGTTTAAAAATGAAATAAATATTTTTTCTAAAAAAATAATCATTTTTCTAAATAATCAAGTATATAATAAAATAAGTAATTATCATATATAAAATAAATTTATTAAAAAAAATCAAAATTATTAAACAAATTAATCTAATAGAGTATATTAAATATAAAAGGATTTATATTATTTTCTAAATAATAAATTTAAAATAAAGAAAATTATAAATAAATTTAAATTTTATTCTATAAACATAATAAATTACTTTTTACATTCACCAAATTTAAAACAACATAAAAGTAATTATCACATCATTTTCAAACTAACATATACTCCCTCCGTCTCACTCGAATTAGGACAAATTTCTATTTTGGGTGTCCCATTCGAATTAGAACAACCAAAAAATGGAAATGTTTTATTTAATGAGACCCACATTCACACTCACAACAACTTTCCACTCATTATTCTCTACCCCACTTTCTCTCTCCTACTTTACTTTTCATACTCACAATACCTACTCCACTAACACTTTTTCCTTAATCCCCGTGACCAACCCAAAAATCCTAATTCGGGTGGGACGGAGGGAGTATATCCATTTCTCTTTCCAATCATCTCTCTCTCTCTATCTCTTTCGCCTCCCCTCGCGGTGGTTTGTGGCGGTGGTGGATAGTGGCGCTGGAGGTGGATGGCAAGAAGCAATAAATACGCCTCTCTCAATTTCAACGACATCTATGAAAAGAAACTCTCCAATCCCAAACAATAATCATCTTCGTCTTCTCAATCCTAACAACAAGACAATCATTTCCAATTCTCGAATCCATGGAAATATGCTTGTCTTGAGCCGCCCCACTCCCAAACCCATCTCTCAGCCGTCTCCTCCTCCGTCTCCGTTACCGACGCCTCCGGATCATCAGCAGCTACAACACCCAGATCAAATCAGGTACGAAAAAACCCGACTCCATTTCTCTCCTCCCGCTTGGCAACACCGGATCCGGCCCGACTCTCGTTCCATCCGCTTTGATGTCTCCGATTCCCGAGAAGGACAAGGAGGTGTTGAATTTGTCGCCGAAGACCAACCGCTTTGTGCCGCCCCATCTCCGGCCGGGATTTGTCGGGAAGGAGGAGAAACCTCAATTTCATTTCAATTTCATCCGGCCCGACTCTCGTTCCGACGGAAGCTTTTGTATAACGAAGAAATCATTTTAAGTTGATGTAACCCTTCAAATTTTAAAATTTATAGTATGACCTTTTTTTGACAAATTTTCATTTCAATTTCATCCATTTAGTCGATCACGTGCCATGCACATGACACTTAACTGACTTTTTTAATGATTTCCGTCAAAAAGCCCTTAACTGGCAAAAAATTTAATATTGAGCCCTGATCTACCTGGAAAAAAAACCGAGACCCCTTTTAGACGCACCCCTGGAGTTCAGGCCCTAAATTGTCATTAACCCATATATATATATATATATATATATATATACACACACACACACACACACACACACACACACACACACACACACACACACACACACACACACACATACATACATATAGGGTCGTGCTCCTGTGATAACCTAAATATCGTGAGAACCGTTAGAACTTGGATACATTAGGTTTTTACATAATGTATCAAATGGTTCACTTGGATACATTAGGTAAAAACTAATGTATCCAAAATCCAATGGTTCACTTGGATACATTAGGTTCTTACAAGTATCCAAGTTCTCACGGTTCTCACGATATTTATGTTCTCATTTTCGCACCTACCTATATATATATAGTCGTGCTCTTGTGAAAACCTAAATATCGTGAGAACCGTGAGAATTTGGATACATTAGGTAAGAACCTAATGTATCCACAGGGGCGGACCTCCCATAGTGGGAGGGGGTGCACGTGCACCTGGTCAACCCAAAAATTCATAATTTTTTTACTAAGTGTACCCCCGAAAAAAATAAGTGAAGGTGTTAGAATAACCTGAAGATGTGTGAACTTAGTAAATGGAAAAACACACCATTCTACTTAAATTAAACGCACGCACGCTAAGGACACCATTCTACTTAAATTAAACGCACGCACGCTAAGGCTTAGGAAAAAAACGCAAAACGGCAGAAGCGAAGAACACGAGGAAGAAAAGACGCAGAAAGAGAGAGAAAAATTGGGGCTTTGTCGGCTCGCTTTGATCGGATTCGAGTGCCGAGCATCTTGCTCGATTCTCAATCTCAATCCTCTACCCTCTTATAAGTTCTCAAGTCTCCTTCTCTCTCCAAATTGAAATAAATAAAAATCTAGGGTTTGAAATAAAATTTGGGGCTTTGATTTTTTTCTTCTAATTTCATGGGTGATTGCAATATATGCGTTAATTAAATGTTTGATTATAAATATATATGTGTGTTTGAATGGTTATTTCATTGATTTTTTTTATTTTTTTTAGGATTTGTGGTGTTTTGTTGATTATTGAATATGGACAAATTTCTTTTCAAAAAAAAATAAAAATTGGGGATGGTGAAACTAGTTTTGGGTGGGTAATTAAAAAGAAATCTATTGAAAAATAAATAAATTACTGAAATGAATAGTCTAAGGGGACTATCAATCTAGAACAGAGAGAGTAGTTCTTAAGTTGGAGATGCCTGTCTCAGCTACCTTACCAGGTAGAAAGAGCTGGTGGAAAATCACATAAAAATATGTGGTTTAAAATTTGTAATGTTTAAAGACATAGACTGACCTTCATCCCCGTTAATATTTAGATATGAAATACGTGGCCATGGAATTGATCCATTATGAGCACAAAGGAATCAAATGCATTGTCATTAGGCTAATGTAGCTTTCGGATACGTAATGACGTCAATTAAGCTAAAACGTGGTTTAAAATTTGCAATGTTTTAAAATATTTGGTGATGGGATCAAACTCTGGTGGCCATAAGGGGACTCAAACACAAGTTTCTTATTGAAGAGGGAGATTTTTTTTTTGTAGGATTTGTGGTCGTCGGACTCGGGGGGGCGGACCATTGATTTTTTTGTAGGATTTGTTAATTGCGTTACGAAAATTTTAGTTTGTACTTATGTAGTGTAAATTGTGCACCCGGTGGTTGAATATTCGAGGTCCGTCACTGTGTATCCAATGGTTCACTTGGATACATTAGGTAAAAACTAATGTATCCAATGGTTCACTTGGATATATTGGATACATTAGGTTCTTACCTAATATATCCAAGTTCTCACGGTTCTCACGATATTTAGTTTCTCATTTGAGCACCTACCTACCTACCTCTCTCTCTCTCTCTATATATATATATATATATATATATATATATATTTCATTTGTTTATCATGCACAAGTTCAAGTTGGACCGACCGAGACTATGAACAATTTTTTTTTTTAACAAAATAACAACAACATACACCCCACTAATCCAGGAAGTTTGACCTGATTACACAAAAGGACTTTTTTTTTTTTTTTTTGAATATTTTTTTGGGAAAAACTAGTTTCTCTCTAAATTACAGAAATTTTATTTTATTCTGCTTGCAAGCATTTGACAAATATTTAGAAATATTTTTTTTTTAAAAAAATACTTTTTATCATATAAAGAAACTAATTTCCTCCAAAATCTTATGATTTTTTTTGGCACGCACCATGCTTTTTGCATGCTATCACCTTTGTCAATATTTTATGTAACACTTAAATGTGTAATCTACATGACTTTTGTTGGGGAAATAGGGTTTGTTGATAATCTTGGATAATGATTGAATTGTGTATGTTCACTTTCCGAACAAAGTATTTCGACCCTTTATGCCTAGGTTACACGAAATCTTTGTATGGGATAAGACAATCAAGCAATCTGATTCTAGGCAAAGAGATCAGATCAAAACTTGGAGAATTTGTGTGTGTTTTCTATGTTGTTTGAGTCCAAATAATCTGTTTATAAACAGATTTTCGTCTGGAGCAGAAGAGAGACAATGGTTACATTTACAACAGTCATGACTGTCAACAGAAAAGGCACCTTTTCACTGATTCAGTGTCTGCTCGGCCGTGTCAAGGAATTGTGCTCGGCCGAGCAGGCCTTTTTTCGTGGTCGAAAACATAATTACATAAAATCGTTGATGACACTAAAACGAGTGTGTACTCCACACTTTCCCTTACTCGTATCCGAGCAGAATATGAAATCGCATTGGTCTCTAGTAAATCACAATTACATAAAATCGTTGATAACACTAAAATCACCAACAACTTTTTCAAGGCATGTTCATCACATTACAAAGCAAAGCACAGTGAAATTGCACACAACATAATAATTGAATGTTAAGGGGTAGAAATACCATTAAGTAATTTCGTTTGTTCTTTGGTTTTTTGGAAACGGAAATTTATCATATTTTTTTAATTAAAATTTATTAATCATTGTCAATACTTGATTATTTACCTTAACTTAATTAAGTTGGTAAAAAAAAATCTAATTCTTTTGATGTAAAAATATGTTTGAAATTAGTACTTCATAAACTTGACAATGAGACTCACTTGTCATTCTCACAAAAAAAAATTCCTTACCTACTTCTCTCTCCTACTTCATTTTTCAGACCATCTTTATTGGTGATCCCTACTCAAGATCGCCAAGAAGAGACAAAATGTTGACTTAAAAAAAAAAAAAAAAAAACTGAGAGATCGACAATCGGTTTGCCGAACCGATCGAGATCGCGAACTAGTTTGTTCAAGGTTTGTGGGACACGTGGCACAAGGTTTGTACTTTTAACTTTTTTTTTTTTTTTTTTTTTTTTCTTTTTAGCAATCCATTACAATAATACAATATCTTTTACTCCCTCCGTCCAAAACAAAGTTGAAATTTGTCCCAAAATGTTTGTAGTTTTGTTTTTATCTAGACATTTTTTGTTTCGGTACTTAAAATATTTCAAAAATATTATTAAAATAATTTAAGTAGCCTTAATTATTACTCAAAGTTCATTCGTAAAACTCATGAAAATATGAGGACAACCATTTTGGGACAGAAGGAGTAAAAAAATACAAAAAAAATCAAAATTCATATTTTTTCCATTCTCTATAAATAGAGGCTTATATTGCTATAGTTTGGTGCACAAAACATTCTTCTCCTCTATCGACATAAAGCAATCTATCTATCTTTTTATTTTTCTAATTTCTCATTATTATCATGGATCCAGATTTCCCATTTGATTCAAACTCTCAAGAATACCTCAACTCTCAAGAATACCTCAACTCTCAAAACTATTCAAACCAAGAATATTATTCTCAAAATTTGACAAACCACCAAAATTTTGATAATTTTGAAAACCATTCAGGCTCTCAAATTTCTCCAAATCTCTCTCAGATTCCTATATCAGCAAATGTCCAAAGATCCCAAAATATATCCCGAAATTTATTTCAAATGTTGAACAAACACAAACAAATCCTAAAAAGAGTGGTAAGTGTACTGGTTGGCTTGTGAAAGAAGACTTAGCACTAATGTCAAGTTGGATTTGTGTTAGTGAGGACAGTGTACGTGGTAATAACCAGAAGAGCACTGTGATATGGGCACGAGTGGCGAAAATGTTTGAACAAGCTCGATTGGAGAACCCGGAAGAATTAGTGAATGAAAGAAATCTAAATTCACTGAAAAGCCGTCATAAACGACTTAGCGATAATGCGAGCAAGTGGGTAGCTGCATACAAGGAAGCATATCGCCGGAGAAGGAGTGGAATGAGCAAGAAAGATATTGAGGCTGAAGCTCACACAATTTATGAGGCCGATGGTGGTAAGTTTACTGATTTACATGTATTTGAGGAAGTTATGAGTAAACATCCTAAGTGGGAGTTAAATCTGGATCGGAATGTAACTCGTATCCGTGATGAAGATGAGGAGGACAATGAAGAAAGTCGTGGCAGCTCGAAACGATCAAGGACAAATGAAGACGGGGATCATTCAACCCCTTCAAATCCAGAAACTCCAATTAGTGATGCTTCAACAATTTCCCGTCCGGAAGGTAGAAATGCTGCTAAAACGAAAGGAAAAGGTAAGGCATCATCATCTTCTCATATTTCTGATGAGTTTACTGCAGAAATTCGTGCGCTGAGGCTCACAAGAAACAACGAAGTTGAGCTGATGAACAAACTGGGAAATGATAAAATTGAATTGGAGCGTAAAAAAGAAGAAAGAAAAGCTAAGAAAATGAATGTTATGATGTTGACTGCATTGGTGAATAAAGAGCACTTGTCCCCAGAAGATGAAGAAATGAAGCGTCGTCTAATGGAAATTGTATTTGGAAATTGATTGAATATGTTTTCATGTTATTTAAGTTCATGTATTGTAGGGTTTTTTCATGTAATTTAAGTTTATGTCATTTTAATTATTGTAACTTTGGTTGTTTTTATGTAATTTGAATTACTAAGTAATTGTCATTTCATTGTTGTCATATTCTACTTTAAATTGCCCCGTCCACTTTTACATTACTTCATGCAGGGGATTCAAAATCCATGTGCCTTTACTGATTATTGTCTTCTTCAACATTGAGTTGTCACATCTGCTTTACAAAATATTGGACATAATCTGAAATTCACGTGCTTTCTTTAATGGTTCTGATCATTTCTTGTCATCTTCTATCTAAACTTGTTGTCACGACCCGAAACCCCCCCCTATTTATAATCTTAATTATTTAATATTATTTATGTGTGCATTTTATTCTCTCATAATAGTCTATGCTCAACATGATTTGCTTGATCATTTGTGATTTATTTATGTGTTAGATTTTATGTTAGATGATCATTATTGTGTGGGGTATTGGAGGGCTTGGGTGTAAGTTGTTAAGGGTTTAATTGGGTGAAGTAGAAATTGAGGGGTTTAAGTGTAACTCCTAAATTAACTAGTCAACCTTTCCCCCTCCTCCCTCCTCATCCTACACTCTTCCTCACCACACACTCACACTCATTTCCCTTTCTCTCTCTCCCTCCATTGTTGTTGAGGTAAGCTCCATCTCTCTCTCTCTTCTTTTGATCATCTTGTATGCTTCCTCTCTTAATAATCGATTTATATAAAACATTTAGATCGTCGCTAGGATCGTTTGGAGCTAAATAGAAGTTATTTTGGTTGAGTTTGATTTCCATTTGAGGTAAGTTACTAAGCCCCTTTAGCTTAAAAATTGTCATATATGTTTTATATGATACATGAGATGATGATTCAAAGCTTTGTTGTGAAGATAAATGTTGATTTAATTTTTATTCATTTTTTTTTGTGATAAATTGATGTTTGAATCATTTGTTTTGATTTGAGTTGTGTAGAGGTTGTTTGGTGGGTTTATAAGTGGGTATAATGCTTGAGTATACTTGTTAGAAGTGTTAGGGTTGATTAGGATTGAAATGGAAAGGTTTGGGTTGAAATGGATATTGGAATAGAACAAAAATTGGGTAAAAATTCGTGTTCCAGGTCTGTTACACGACTCGTGTAAGGCTACACGACTCGTGTAGAGAAAAGTACTGAAAGGGTGAAAATCTACACGACTCGTGTACTGATACACGACTCGTGTAGCAGCTGTTACACGACTCGTGTATGGGTACACGACTCGTGTAAGGGCCAATTCTGCACTTGTACTTTTTACGTGAAATCTTCCGGAGGTCATAACTTTCTCATCCGGACTCCGTTTTAGGCGTGTAAACTATCGTTTTAAAGATCTAATTGAGTACTTCGAGATGAGTGGGTTTATTTAGTTGGGTTTTAGGTTCATATTATGTCGATATTTCCGTAAGTGTTTTATAAAACAAATCGTTTAGAATTGGTCTAGGTTTTGAGTACTATTCTTATTGACTTAGATGGACATTGTGGAACACTCTAGTATTTTAAATAGTTTCTTTGTGAACAAGCGTGTCATGATATTTGACTAAGTATTGTTTGAGAGTGTTGGGTTTGGTCTGTTTGTGATCATGTTTGCAATGTATGAATGTGAGTACCAGTTGCATCTTTTGTGAAAATGTTTGGCTTGGTTCCTTACTTTGGAATCATTGCCCCGTTGTTGTTTCAAGCGAGTATTTATTACTATGTGCTTGTATAGAGTCCAGCTGGTCTTGTTGTGTTTGTTTTGGGCAGTGATGTATATTATAATGGCACGAGCCAAGTCCAGTATAATGTACTTCACTGGTAACCCAGTTTCCCCATGTTCAGTGGCCTTGAGTGGGATGCCCCTTCCCGAGATTGAGGTTGGGATGAGCTAGCTCCTATGGTGAGTATTCTAGCTACACGCTTGGGGGTATGACTATGTGTTATTTCCCCCACTACTGGTTGTTGTTGTTACTTGGTTCCGGAACCTGCTTCAGCTCTTTCATGCTGCTCAACGGGCTCTTCTCAAAGGATGGTGTTCCGTTTATAGAACCTTGGCTCAGTATCCACTTATGAGTGTTTATTTCCGCATATTGTGTTATGTGATGAGTGGACTATATCTTTTGTGTTATATGCAAATGTGAATGCCTATTGATATTGTTCCTTTGTGATTATCATGTTGGCATGAAATGTAGTTGCATATTAGTAGCTTACTGAGATTTTATCTCACCCCTTATTTGTTTACTGTTTTAGATAAGGGAGTGCATCCGGGATAGGTCACTTATCACCAGGAAGGACGTCGAGGTGGTAATTCTTTTGGGGTATGTTTGTGAAGGCTACATTATGTAAATGTATAACCTTAAAGGGTAGTGTATCCGTGACTTGATCTTGTAACACCTATTTTTGGATAATGTTGGTGTTCGTACTTTTGTATAGTTGTTGTAGGCCTTCGTGCCAAGTACTTTCGTTGCGAAAGTTGTTTGAAAGTAAAGTGGAGGTTTTGAACTTCAAAAGTGAATTTTATTTATCTTTATGATAGTTTTCGAAAAGTTTTTGTTAAAAGTGTTTTATGGCGTCTTCCGTGCGCGTCCCGAGCGTGGGGCCATGTAGGACCACGGGTACGGGGCGCGACAGTTGGTATCAGAGCTAGGTTGTAGATAGTCTAGAATGACTAAGTGACCTAGGAGGGTAATTGAGTATGGAATGAGTAACGATGAGTGTCTTATGCAGGTACTCAGTAATCATGGTAGGGTCTGATAATGAACAGGGTGGTCCTGCCGGACAGGGAAATGCGAGGGAAGAAGCATTAGCTATGTTTCAAGGAATATTCGAGGCGGCATTGAAAACCATGAATGATAACAATCGTAGAGAGGCACCATTGGCTCCGAGGACCGGACTGAACAATTTTTGAGAATGAAACCGACAGAATTTGATGGAGGGTCAGATGTGGCTAAAGCAGAAAGGTGGGTTGAGTCTATGGAAAAGATCTTTGAGGTCTTGCAAAGCTCCGACGAGGATAGGGTCAGATTTGCGACCTATAAACTAGTTGGAGGGGCGGAGTATTGGTGGAAATCGTTGAAAGCTAATTGGGAAGAGGCACATGTACCCCATGTCTGGGAGACATTCAAGAAGAAGTTCAAGGAACATTTCATCCCAAAGGTAGACCAAGATAGGAAGGAATCAGAGTTTCTTAGCTTGGAACAAAACTTGTTGACGGTGGCAGAGTATGTTGCCAAATTCACGGAATTGGCTCGCTATTGCAATTACATGGTTTCGACTGAAGAAAGGAAGACCTCGAGGTTTGTCAAAGGGTTGAAAACGGTAATCAGAACACAACTCACTTCCCATAAATTTCAAGACCTTCAGGATGCCATAGATCGTGCCTACCAGGTGGAGCAGGACATTGTAGAGCATAAAAAGAAGACTGAATCAACGAGTGTAGTGAAACAAGGAGGACAAGGGAAGCCACAACCTCATCGTGGTGACACTAGAGGAGCTCAGAATATCTTTTCACCTTTCAGAGGAACTTCTCAAGGACATCAGGGCAACAGGAATCAAGGTAACACTTCGGGGAGTCAGAATAATCGGGTTTGCAACTATTGTCAAAAGGGAGGGCACTCCGAAGAGAAGTGTTGGAAAAAGCAAGGTAAGTGTTTGAATTGTGGCCAGTTGGGTCACTTCCAGTTTAATTGTCCCAAACCGAAGAATCAGTCAGTTGGTAGTGGTACCGGGTCTTCTTCGGGTCAGAAGAGAGATGCCTCGGGCAAGCCCAAGGTACAAGGTCGTGTTTTCGCCATCAACCAACAACAGGCTTCTGATGCTTCTAACGTGATTGGAGGTATTATTTCTATGTCTAATAGGAGGGCACGTGCACTAATAGACCCCGGTTCTTCGCATTCTTATGTGTCGGTGCATTTTGCATCCCAGTTATCTTCGTTGCCTGAGTCTCTACCTTATGTGTTAGAGGTGTCTACCCCTATGGGTAAGAGTTTGGTGACGGATAGGGTGTTGCGTGATTGTGATGTGCATATACGTGAGCATGCTTTACTTGCTGATTTAATTATATTGCCATTGCAAGATTTTGATGTCATTTTGGGTATGGATTGGTTGAGTCGATACCATGCTACTGTTGATTGTTTTAAAAAGGTGGTTACTTTTTCTAACCCTAATGTTCCTGAATTTTCATTTGAGGCTGTCCCTTTGGGTAGGAAAGTTCATATTATTTCGTATGTAAAGGCTAGGAAGTTGTTGAGCCGTGGTTGTGTTGGGGTTTTGGCCAGTGTTCTGGATACTACGAAAAAGGTTACTAATGTGGAAGAGGTAAATATTGTTAGGGAGTTTCCGGATGTATTTTCTCCGGAGTACTCTATGCCTCCTGATAGAGAGATCGAATTTTGTATAGACTTGCTTCCAGGTACAACTCCTATATCGGCGGCACCTTATAGAATGGCTCCAGCCGAATTGAAAGAATTGAAGGAGCAGTTACAAGAGTTACTTGATTGTGGGTTTATCCGCCCTAGTGTGTCACCGTGGGGAGCTCCTGTATTGTTTGTCAAGAAGAAAGATGGATCCTTGAGACTGTGTATCGATTACAGGAAACTGAATCAGGTAACCATAAAGAACAAATATCCTCTTCCCCATATTGATGACTTGTTTGATCAGCTTCAGGGGTCGGTTGTCTTTTCAAAGCTTGATTTGAGGAGTGGTTATCACCAGTTAAAGATTCGTTCTGAGGACATTTCCAAGACCGCCTTCCGTAGTAGGTATGGGCACTATGAATTTCTTGTCATGCCTTTCGGGTTAACGAATGCTCCGGCTGTATTTATGGATATGATGAATCGGGTTTTTAAACCGTACCTTGATACCTTCGTAGTTGTGTTTATCGATGACATTCTGGTTTATTCTAAGTCTCGGGAGGAACACGAACAACATTTGCGAATGGTCTTATCTATTCTTCGGGAGAAACAATTGTTTGCAAAATTCAGTAAGTGTGCTTTTTGGCTCGAGGAGGTTTCCTTTCTGGGGCACGTGGTTTCTAATGGAGGGATATCCGTAGATCCTTCAAAAATTGAAGCTATTGTGGATTGGAAGAGACCGGAATCAGTTACGGAGATTCGGAGTTTCTTGGGCTTAGCCGGGTACTATAGAAGATTTATTGAGGGATTTTCCAAAATTGCTACCCCGTTGACTCAGTTGACCAAAAAGAACGTGCCATTTGTGTGGGAAGAAAAATGCCAAATGAGTTTTGATGAATTGAAAAGGAGGTTGACCACCGCTCCTGTACTTGTGTTACCAAATGGGAAAGATGAATTGGTTATTTATAGTGATGCTTCTAAAGAAGGCCTCGGGTGCGTTTTAATGCAAAATGGGAAAGTGATTGCGTATGCTTCAAGGAAGTTGACTCCGAGTGAGCAGAATTATCCTACCCATGACATGGAACTTGCGGCTATTGTCTTTGCGTTGCACAAATGGAAGCATTATCTATATGGGGCAAAGTTTGAGATTTTTACCGATCATCAAAGTTTGAAGTATCTTTTCTCGCAAAAGGAGTTGAACAATAGACAGCGCAGATGGATGGAATTGTTGAAGGATTTTGATTGCATCATTTCTTATCATCCGGGTAAAGCAAATGTGGTCGCTGATGCCATTAGTCGGAAGTCTTATGTAGCTTCATTGATGGTGCGTGAATGGAAAATGTTGGAAGATATTCGAGATTGGGATCCTTATGAGTCCAAGCATGGGGCTATTTTTGCGAACATTAAGGTATTACCTGCCTTAATTCAAAAAGTTAAAGATGCTCAGAAGGATGATCCCGAGTTGATGAAGATTTCGAGTAAGATAGGGGATAAAAAGTTTGAAGCATTTTCTCTTAGTCCTGAAAGGGTTTTGAGTTATAGAGGTCGTTTGTGTGTACCTAGTGTGGAAGGAGTAAAACGCCAAGTTCTTGATGAGGGCCACAAGTCGAGGTATACTATTCACCCCGGGAGTACCAAAATGTATCGGGATTTGAGACAACATTTTTGGTGGAATGGCATGAAGCGGGAGATAGCGGATTATGTGTCGAAATGTTTGACTTGTCAACAGGTTAAAGCGGAACATCAAAGACCCGCGGGGCTACTTCAACCTCTTGAGATACCGGAATGGAAATGGGAACATGTGACGATGGATTTTGTGACCGGATTACCACGCACGAGGAGAAGGCATGATGCAGTTTGGGTGGTTGTAGACAGATTGACGAAGTCTTCTCATTTTCTACCTATTGAGATTAGTTATTCAATGGAAAGACTTGCGACCTTGTATATCAACGAAATCGTGAGATTGCATGGGGTTCCAGTTAGTATTGTTTCTGATCGGGATCCTAGATTTACATCTCGGTTTTGGCAGGCGTTTCAGAAGGCTTTGGGTTCAGAATTGAGGCTTAGCACGGCTTTTCATCCACAAACCGACGGTCAATCGGAGAGAACGATTCAGATTCTTGAAGACATGTTACGGGCTTGTTCGGTTGACTTTGCAGACTCTTGGGATACTCATTTACCTTTAGTGGAGTTTGCTTATAACAACAGTTTTCAATCGAGTATCGAGATGGCTCCTTACGAAGCTTTATATGGTAGGAAGTGTCGCTCTCCTATTTGTTGGGATGAAGTCGGGGAAGCTAAGATTTGGGGTGTCGATTTGGTTAATGATTCGGTTGAAAAGGTTAAGCTTATTCGAAATCATCTAATCACCGCTCAAAGTCGCCAAAAGAACTATGCCGACCACCGGAGGCGAGATCTTGAGTTTCAGTCGGGTGACTTCGTGTTTTTGAAAGTGTCTCCGAAGGTGGGAATCCGTAGGTTTGGTAAGAAGGGAAAGCTTGCTCCAAGGTTTATTGGTCCTTTCGAGATATTAGATAGAGTTGGGAATCTTGCTTATCGTCTTGCGTTACCGCCTTCTTTGGGCCGATTGCATAATGTGTTTCATGTTTCAGCGCTTCGTAAGTACGTGTATGATCCATCCCATGTGTTGTCGGAAGTACCGGAAGATATTGAACCGAATATGTCTTATGAGGAGAAACCAATTCGAGTGATTGATACCAAAGTGCAAGAATTGAGGAACAAGAGTATTCCCCTAGTTAGAGTGGTGTGGAGGAATCATGAAGTTGAGGAGTCAACTTGGGAACTGTGGGAAGAGATGGAACGGAAGTATCCGTGGTTATTCGAGCCTCTTGGTAAGTGTTAAAATTCGGGTCGAATTTTCTTTAAGGAGGAGTGATTGTCACGACCCGAAACCCCCCCCCTATTTATAATCTTAATTATTTAATATTATTTATGTGTGCATTTTATTCTCTCATAATAATCTATGCTCAACATGATTTGCTTGATCATTTGTGATTTATTTATGTGTTAGATTTTATGTTAGATGATCATTATTGTGTGGGGTATTGGAGGGCTTGGGTGTAAGTTGTTAAGGGTTTAATTGGGTGAAGTAGAAATTGAGGGGTTTAAGTGTAACTCCTAAATTAACTAGTCAACCTTTCCCCCTCCTCCCTCCTCATCCTACACTCTTCCTCACCACACACTCACACTCATTTCCCTTTCTCTCTCTCCCTCCATTGTTGTTGAGGTAAGCTCCATCTCTCTCTCTCTTCTTTTGATCATCTTGTATGCTTCCTCTCTTAATAATCGATTTATATAAAACATTTAGATCGTCGCTAGGATCGTTTGGAGCTAAATAGAAGTTATTTTGGTTGAGTTTGATTTCCATTTGAGGTAAGTTACTAAGCCCCTTTAGCTTAAAAATTGTCATATATGTTTTATATGATACATGAGATGATGATTCAAAGCTTTGTTGTGAAGATAAATGTTGATTTAATTTTTATTCATTTTTTTTGTGATAAATTGATGTTTGAATCATTTGTTTTGATTTGAGTTGTGTAGAGGTTGTTTGGTGGGTTTATAAGTGGGTATAATGCTTGAGTATACTTGTTAGAAGTGTTAGGGTTGATTAGGATTGAAATGGAAAGGTTTGGGTTGAAATGGATATTGGAATAGAACAAAAATTGGGTAAAAATTCGTGTTCCAGGTCTGTTACACGACTCGTGTAAGGCTACACGACTCGTGTAGAGAAAAGTACTGAAAGGGTGAAAATCTACACGACTCGTGTACTGATACACGACTCGTGTAGCAGCTGTTACACGACTCGTGTATGGGTACACGACTCGTGTAAGGGCCAATTCTGCACTTGTACTTTTTACGTGAAATCTTCCGGAGGTCATAACTTTCTCATCCGGACTCCGTTTTAGGCGTGTAAACTATCGTTTTAAAGATCTAATTGAGTACTTCGAGATGAGTGGGTTTATTTAGTTGGGTTTTAGGTTCATATTATGTCGATATTTCCGTAAGTGTTTTATAAAACAAATCGTTTAGAATTGGTCTAGGTTTTGAGTACTATTCTTATTGACTTAGATGGACATTGTGGAACACTCTAGTATTTTAAATAGTTTCTTTGTGAACAAGCGTGTCATGATATTTGACTAAGTATTGTTTGAGAGTGTTGGGTTTGGTCTGTTTGTGATCATGTTTGCAATGTATGAATGTGAGTACCAGTTGCATCTTTTGTGAAAATGTTTGGCTTGGTTCCTTACTTTGGAATCATTGCCCCGTTGTTGTTTCAAGCGAGTATTTATTACTATGTGCTTGTATAGAGTCCAGCTGGTCTTGTTGTGTTTGTTTTGGGCAGTGATGTATATTATAATGGCACGAGCCAAGTCCAGTATAATGTACTTCACTGGTAACCCAGTTTCCCCATGTTCAGTGGCCTTGAGTGGGATGCCCCTTCCCGAGATTGAGGTTGGGATGAGCTAGCTCCTATGGTGAGTATTCTAGCTACACGCTTGGGGGTATGACTATGTGTTATTTCCCCCACTACTGGTTGTTGTTGTTACTTGGTTCCGGAACCTGCTTCAGCTCTTTCATGCTGCTCAACGGGCTCTTCTCAAAGGATGGTGTTCCGTTTATAGAACCTTGGCTCAGTATCCACTTATGAGTGTTTATTTCCGCATATTGTGTTATGTGATGAGTGGACTATATCTTTTGTGTTATATGCAAATGTGAATGCCTATTGATATTGTTCCTTTGTGATTATCATGTTGGCATGAAATGTAGTTGCATATTAGTAGCTTACTGAGATTTTATCTCACCCCTTATTTGTTTACTGTTTTAGATAAGGGAGTGCATCCGGGATAGGTCACTTATCACCAGGAAGGACGTCGAGGTGGTAATTCTTTTGGGGTATGTTTGTGAAGGCTACATTATGTAAATGTATAACCTTAAAGGGTAGTGTATCCGTGACTTGATCTTGTAACACCTATTTTTGGATAATGTTGGTGTTCGTACTTTTGTATAGTTGTTGTAGGCCTTCGTGCCAAGTACTTTCGTTGCGAAAGTTGTTTGAAAGTAAAGTGGAGGTTTTGAACTTCAAAAGTGAATTTTATTTATCTTTATGATAGTTTTCGAAAAGTTTTTGTTAAAAGTGTTTTATGGCGTCTTCCGTGCGCGTCCCGAGCGTGGGGCCATGTAGGACCACGGGTACGGGGCGCGACACTTGTCATATCACTTTTATCATTGGAAATGGCAGACATATTTTTCAGAATTCACATGGATACTACACATTTCTAATCATTTTTGTCATCTTCTACCAAGACTTGTCATGTCACTTTAGAAATGGCAATCATGATTCAGAGTTCACATGGCACGATTCAGAATTCACATGGATGCTACACATTTCTAATCATTTTTGTCATCTTCTACCAAGACTTGTCATGTCACTTTAGAAATGGCAGTCATGATTCAGAGTTCACATGGCACGATTCAGAATTCACATGGATGCTTTAATAATGCTTTAGTTATTAGGTTTGACAAATTTCTATAAATTGATTCCATAACTACTCTATAAATTCATCTATAATTTTTTGCTATACACATTCCACTTCTAAAATGTCTTCAAATGAAAACTCATCCCAAAATTCAAGTTCTAGTTCTGACTCATCCAATTTTGTTGAACTTGATGAATGGGAGGCAAGAATTGTGCAACAAAATCGACAAATTGATCGCATCATCGAAGATGTGATCATTAACATTCCCACATTATGCTTAGATTCAACAAATTCATCTAAAAAGGCAAGAAGGAGGTTTATTGACAGGCAACGGGAGGAAGGTGCAGCTCGTTTATTCAACGACTATTTTTCTGACAAGCCAACCTACCATGCGGATATATTCCGTCGCAGATTCCGGATGTGTAAACATGTGTTCCTACGTATAGTGAGAGAAATCACTACTAATGATGAATACTTTCAACAAAGGCAAGATGCTACAGGTAGACAAGGTCTTTCATCATTGCAGAAATGTACGGCAGCCATGAGGGTGTTGGCATATGGGACATCAGCGGATGCGGTTGATGAATACCTACGAATAAGCGAAGCCGTAACAAGGAAATATCTTATGAGATTTGTAGAAGGGGTAATTTCAAACTTTGGCGAGGAATATCTCCGACGACCTAATGAACAAGATTTGGCAAGATTACTTTATGCAGGGGAACAACGGGGATTTCCAGGAATGATGGGAAGTATTGATTGCATGCATTGGGATTGGAAGAATTGTCCTAAAGCTTGGGCAGGGCAATTTGCAGGAAGAAGTGGAAAACCAACTCTCATTTTGGAAGCTGTTGCATCATATGACTTGTGGATATGGCATGCATTCTTCGGAACACCAGGTGCAGGTAATGATATCAATGTACTTCACAAGTCTCCTGTTTTCAATGATATTTTGGAGGGTCAAGCACCAGAAGTTAGTTACGTAGTTAATGGTTCGGAAAAAAATATGGGATATTATCTCACTGATGGCATTTATCCAGCCTGGGCAGCATTTGTGAAATCAATCACTACTCCTGTAATTCAAAAGCATAAGGTGTTTGCTCAACGTCAAGAAGCTGCTAGAAAGATGTTGAGCGAGCGTTTGGAGTTCTACAATCTCGTTTTGCATTTATCAAACGCCCTTGTCTTCTTTGGGATCGTCATAATATTGGAAGAATAATGATGGCTTGTATCATCATGCATAATATGATAGTAGAGGATGAACGAGACACATATCAAACTTATTATGATCCTACAGAATTTCAGAACGATAAACCTACAAATTGTCAAAATACAGTGATTGGAGAAGATAACGAGATATCCTTTCAATACGGTACCGAACGAGTTACAAGCTTGGCGACATATATGACTAACAGGGCACAACTTCGCAATAGAGAAGCTCACAAAGCTCTTAAAAATGATTTGGTTGAGAGCACATATGGCAAAAATTTGGAAATAATATTTGAATATGTAATTTTTAATTTGTTTATTTGGAATTTTATTTTCGTCATGTATTTGTAACGAGTGAGATGGATTTTTAAGTATAAGTTTAATTTTATATGTTTATTTATTTTCATATATTGTACCTTTTTGTGTAATAATACAATTTTAGCACTTTAAACTATATATAAAGCTATTATAAGATAAAAGAATAATAAAAATTGAATTTGAAAATACATTTCATAAAATAAATAAAGAAAAATGAGAGTTAATTTGAGTTGGGTTGGATTGGCTTAGATTGTGAATAAAGGATGAAAAGAGAAAAAGTTGATTGGGTTGTAGATTGTGTAGGTGGAAGACGAAAAAATAGTATTTTATTTGTAGATTGGGTTGAGTGAGATTGTTGATAAAGATGGTCTCATACTCACTACATTTACTTTTTCTTAAACACTATGCAAAATCAAAGTAGGAACCGTAAGTCGATACAAAAAGAGTACTACATTGATCCATAAACAATTGTCTATCTTTATTTTCAGTCGAAAAAAATAAATGGTAAGTAATTCCGGTCAGAGTTCTAGCGGTAAGAAATCTATATTGGCGTTTATTCTCCTTCTAGCACACATCAATGATTTATGGATGATGTTTTAATACATGATTTTACTTTAACTTACTTTCCATTTATACATAATCAGTTTTCATAATATTTTCTTGCGCTCATAATAAATGTCGCACTTTTATCATTTTTGTTAAGTTGATTAAACTTTACAAAACAAACAAAAGAAATTGAACAATTAAATGAGCAAGTACGATGAAGCATGCCCGAAACACGTGAGACACTGAGACATAAATATGCATGAACAAACAAATGTGGTTGGGGATGAGTTAAGTTTATCAAAACTACACCATTTTACCCATTAATGACTTCGAAAAAGGTCCAATTTTTCTCTAACAAACATTATTAATTAGTTCAAAACATCTCTAACAACCTTCATTACTCACTTCAACTCTTTTCACTTAGCTAAACTCTGTATCGGAATATATAAACACTGCTAATTTTTCACTAAGCCTTAATTTGCTCGGAAATGATGCAGTTTAAGATAAACTCGATCATTTCAGCTCTTTATCAGCTTCTCTTAAAGCTCATAAGCTTATTATTTCCCTCGATAATCCAATCCCAAAATCGTCATCCAGAGTGCAAAAATATAAATATTCCTTCCCATAGCGTATCAACAGAGCACTTTTTGTCAAATTTATCTTCAGCGTCTGAATCCTGGTCATCCATTAACGGTGAATTTATTGGAACTGAAAGTGGAGTTCACGCTGGCTCCACCGAAGATCTACTCCAACTAACAACTAGTCCTAGAAATTGCTCGAAAAGGAATTTGAAGCTATGCCGTGAAAAGAAGATCAAGGCGTATCCATCGGCATCACCTATACCGACATGCAAAAGTAGTGTCACTGACCATTTTACATGGGCTCTCAATAAAGAATACATAGATGGAAGGCTTGTTCTTAGGGAGGTAATATTCGAGCGCCATGAGTACCTTCAAATACAGAGGAACCCTGGACGCTTAGTAATAAACCGCTTTCAAATGCCTAAATCTTCTCATAAGTTTCCTAAGGAGGAAGTCCCTAGGAAGGATTACCAAAATTTTGCTTGTCAATTGTAAACTGCTTCACATCCTTGTCCTTAATTTTTGGATTTCTCTTTATGCTTCAAATTCTATTGCATGTGTAGCACATAGCCTTACTCTTTCCTTTTGAGAATTATGAGATGAATCCAATGCAACTAACCAAAAGATCTCCAATTCACATTTGAAATTGGCCTTTTTTTTTTTTTTTTTTACGTTCTTGATGTTCTTCTAAACTTAAATGTAGTGCATAAGCTAGCCCTAAACTATCCAATATACTATGGGTCACATTTATTAAGACTTGACGTCCATTGTTGAGCCTTTATCGACAGAGAAACTTAAACCTGCTCAAGATGCCGTTTGGGCACAAACCTTTTGGCAATACATTTACCAGTTATTGGAACGGAGTTATTTAAATTTATGGAATCCAATTTGATTTGTTTACTAACAAGTACATAATCTCAAACTTTTTGCTAGTGCCCAAGTGGAATCGCAATTTCGCAAAAATAAATAATTAAATAAATAAAAATAAAAGGAAAGGAAATACGGAGTATAAATTCAAGATAAAGCACCTGCAGAGAAATACATAACAGATACATGAAGACCATAATAGATAACAAAGAACATACGACTCTCTATATGTCCTTAAAAATCTAAAATGAATGTCCATAATTTCTAAAAATCATAGATAATGACTCAGTTAGACTAACCAATTGTGGTATTGAATTTCCCTTTTATATGTCATTTTATAAACTTAGTTGTGCAATAATAAAAGGAGGGGCTAATGCCACTACCATATTTTTTTCTTATCCACTACAAATTTTATAAAGAGACACAATTGCCCTTTCCTAATTTTGTAACTTGACATAATCATCAATTGGTACTTAAGGCAATAATAAAACATTCTATAAATAAATAACACTATTGTAAGTAAACACCATTATAAATTATTTATCAAGACAAAAAAAAAAAAAAAAAAATACTCAGACATTCCTTTTAAAAGCTTATTTATTTCCATTAATCAAAATATATTTTCCTCTCATTGTTTAGTATTTTTCTCAACTTTCGTTTTCAAGAATAAAACAATAGGACACTTTTGATTAAAAATAAATAAATGGCCTCATAAAGCATTACAAGCATGCTTTGACATCCATATCATAAATATGCATCCAACTGTTTTGCTTAAAAAGTACAAATGTGATTTATATTGTATTTTTTAAAATATAAAATTTTAAAAAAAAATTGGTTGATGATTTTAATTTTTCTAAGTTATCTTCATTTTCAGTTTCCATTCCATACGTTTTTAGAATAAAAAACAAGCAACACAAGCTGATGTTTATTGAAAAAAAATGGGATGTGTATATGAACCGCATATTACATCCTAAAAAAAACACTCAAAAAGTAGTTTAGAGTTGGGTCCTAATAAATATGTGAAAGGAATTTCGTAAAAATGTCTGGAATGAAAATTGAAACTCAATTTAACAATTGTAAGATTAGTATCACCTCTAATTCAAAATTAATGTCAATTATCCAAAATAAAAAAAGCATTAATTTTAAGACCGAATAACTATTATAATTTGTTTGAAGATATTGACTAAAAAATAATGAATGTGAAATTAATTGACCCAAAATGAGAAAATAAAAAAAAGTAAAATTAATAAAATTATTATTACAGAAAAATTTCAATGAAGTATTTATGCTTAAAAAGTGGAATTCAATAGTAATATATCAAAGTAGGTTAGTAGGAGCAATTGAGTCAACACACTCATTAATTCTCCTAAAATTTTGCAACTGTAGTTGATAATAAGCATAATTTGTAATGTCATTAGACCCTCCCAATAATAAATTGGAATATGATTTCGTACATTAAAAGTAAAATTTTTATGAGGTGGACTCCTGTGAGACCGTCTCACGGCGTGAGACGGCTCACACCTAGCCGAGCCTAGCCATTCTTTTTTTTCTTTTTTTTTGCTTCCCACTTTTTCCTGCCTTTTTTTGCTCGCTAGCAAAAGTAACACTTTTTATAAAGAAATATAACACTTTTTTTCAAAAAATGTATCACAATTTTACTGAAATTTATAAAGATAACATAAGATTGACAACTAAACTAAGTTACATTTATATAATAAATGAATGTAACTTTTTTTTCTCAATTGTAACACTTTTCTAGGGTTGTACATTCAATTGAAATGCAAAACCGATTATATACATGAATTTTAAATCATTTTTTTTAAAGAAAAAAGGTAACATTTAAACTATAAAATTGTTACATTCATATATATAGCATATTACAATCATATATGCACTGTGTTACACT
>JAOWBW010001288.1:262919-413184 GCA_026119855.1 Campanula takesimana | reverse complement strand
ACGAACAGAAAACAGTTTCTGAAAAGAGTTTGCAGCGGAAAATCAACAGAAGAATATTTTTCTCAAGATATATAAATTATATATCTTGAGGGTGCCTCAAAAGGCGAGACCTTTACTAAATAATATGAAGTGAAGTACAAGGCGAGAGTTCTCTAATGCTATTACAATGAAAGTTTTGTGAACGACTAAGTCTAATACACAGAATCCTAACCTAGCCAGACACTTATAATACTCGATACAAGAATATAAATGTGTTTGGGAATTTATAAGGAACTAAGGAATGTGTAAGACTTTCTTGTGAGGAGTGTGTGTTCTTGCTTCAAGTGTTGTATCTTCATTCTCCACATCCTCTTCTATTTATAGGCTTCAATAATACTTGGGGAATACTCATAATGGCTTGTTGTTGATCACAAAAACGTGGGGAGAGAGTGGAGTTAGTTGGCCGAGCCTTGGGGAGGATAATTCCCACATTTCCTATTTTGTAGGAACAAATTCTTTGTGCCCAAGTTTTGTGCTTCGCCTTGTTGTACTTCCTAGCTTCAGCGCCTTGTACTTTCTCCTCCATAACTCAGTCGTTGAATGGGTCAATTACCCATGTGTTTGTTGTTGAGGAATTCCCATGTGTTATGAATAAAATCTCCTTTTTATTCATAACTCTCTTTTTATCTTCCATGCATTATTCTAGCATATATTATACCTGAAAATTGGACCAACCATAAACAATAAACTTGCACAAACATTAGTCATTAGTCCAGCAATTATTTATGAAGCAAAATACAATTATAAATATTCAGCCCGTCGGTAACACTGGGAAAGTGTTGGCAGCACTTGTGGTAACACCACGTTCTGCACTTACACTTAGTTCGGTACAGAAGGAGTATTAGTGATCAAGATCTTAAAAACATAAGTTTTACAAAATGTTTAGGGAAAAATTGTTTTAAAAAAGAGCGGTACCAATTTTATAAATTGTGAGAACTTTTTTCAAAATGCGGTGTCAATCGGTAAATAAGCATAGCTAAGGTTGAAACAAGCTGTCCCATTTTCGACAAAAACCGGAATTCATTAAGTGTTAAAAGTGTTATCTACTAGCCAATGCATCCTACCACCACCGGCATGGCCGCCGCCCGACGCCGCCGGCGTCAGTCGCCGGCGTCGGTCGCTGGCCGATCACCTTTGATGCTTTCATACAATCTTATATTCAGCGTGCAGTGTTATTCATACAACATATTGGGAGGAGTTTATGGAGAAGAAATTTGTAAAAAATAAACTTATACATTGCCGAAAAATCAAATCGATTAATAAGGCGTTAGACATGTAACAATTTGGATTTTGGAAATATAAAGCATGAATTGGGTTATTGGGCCAGATTCATAACAGGTTTGGACTTGTGCCAAAGCTCCAATGTCGGCCCATTCAATACTTTGCTGCCATATTGAAGAAGCTCCATAATATCCAACAAATAATAAAATCATATATATATATTAAAGTTGGTGAAGAGAGATGTGGTGATGCCACGTGGACAAATCATGGAAGAATCTTGCATTTCGTGATGCCACATCATCACTATCCTAAAAAGTGTGTGACTTTTGATATTCTCATTATTAGCTAATACTATTAGCTCATAATAATAGTAATGATATGAGTTAACTATTACTATTACTATTAATAGTAATAGTTACTATACAAGTTAACTATTACTATTAATAGTATTACTTAACTATAATAGTTAATATACAAGTTAACTATTACTATTAATAGTATTAGTTAACTATAATAGTTACTATACAAGTTAACTATTACTATTAATAGTATTAGTTAACTATAATAGTTACTATACAAGTTAACTATTACTATTAATAGTAAGTTAACTATTACTATTAATAGTATTAGTTAACTATAATAGTTACTATACAAGTTAACTATTACTATTAATAGTATTACTTAACTATTATAGTTAATATGTATGTTAATATATTACTATTAATAGTATAAGTTAAGTATTACTATTAATAGTAATAGTTAACAATAGTAGTTACTATACAAGTTAAATACTACTATTAATAGTATTAGTTAAATATAATAGTTAATATATTAGTTAACTATTACTATAATAGTATTAGTTAACTATACTAGTTACTATATAAGTTAATTGTTACTATTAATAGTATTAGTTAACTATAATAGTTACTTTATTAGTTAGTTTTTACTATTAATAGTATTTTTAACTATAAATAGGCTATATACATTAACTATTACGATTATTAGTATTAGTTAATTATAATAGTTATTATATAAGTTAAATTATTAATTAATCATAATAATTATATATCTATTAACTATTACTATTAATAGTATTATTTTATTATAATAATTATAATAATTATTATATAAATTAATCATTGCTATTACTATCAATAATATTATTTAATTATAATAATAGTAATTATATAGATTAATTATTATTATTAATATTTTTAGTTAAAATGATAATTACTATATTAGTTAACTATAGTTAAAATATTATTTTTAAGATATAGCATTGGTTTCCCGTGCAGAGCACGGGTTACCCGCTAGTTACTTACAAAATTTAGTTAATAAACTAAGGGCTGTGCTACGGCTGAAAAGCCGAGCCGAGGCAAGCCATTTATTTATTTATTTTGTCCTCCAACTTTTTTTCCACGCCATTTCTACTCGCCAGCAAAAGTAACACTTCTTATAAAAAAAATGTAACACTTTTTTCTCATATGTAACTTTTTTTTTTCAAAAATGTACCATAAATTTGATGAAATAGATTAAAGATAACATAATATTGACAACAAAACTAATATTACATTTTATAAATAAATGAATGTAACCTTTTTTTCTCAATTGTAACACTTTTCAAGGGGTTTGTACATTCAATTAAAATGAAAAAACCGATTATATACATGAATTTTTACTCTTTATTCAAAGAAGAAAGTAACATTTACTAAATAAAATTGTTACATTCATATAATAGAAAATTAAAATTATATATGCATTCTGTTACACTTCAAATATTACTTTTTCTAACCACATAAACTATCAAACTATTTATATTTTTTTTTTGCAAAACTGCTGTTACCTTTGACAGTAAATGTGTTACTTTTTGAATATGAAACTGTTACTTTTATCAGAACAGAGTGTTACATCTCAGGAGACGAGAAGCTCAATTTTTTTTGTGTTAAAAAAATACTCCCTCCGTCACAGTTTAAGTTTCTTACTTTCTTTTTTGGTATGTCCCAGATTAAGGTTCTTAGCTGCTTTATTCCTTAAATGGTAAAGTGTGAATAGTGTTTTGGACAGTTTTGTCCTCATAAAGTTCATATATTAAAAAAAAAAATCACTCACTCATCTACTTTTCACTCACATGTTTTATGAATGGACAATTATATCATACACACATTACTATTGTTGACTCAAATTTGCCTTAGTTTCTTAATAAGCATGTATGTAAAGTCAAACTAGGAACCTAAAACTGGGACGGAGGGAGTATGTTTTTTTTAGAAAAAAAACAAATCATATCATGACATATCTAGTTTAATTCGGCTCGTCGAGACGAACATAACGGTATTTTTAGATTTTTTTTTACTTCAAAATCTCAAGATATTGCATTTTAAAGTTATTTGATGTTTTTTTTAAGGCGAGCCACGTGTCTCGATCTGCGAAGGGGGCGAGGCTGGAGCAGGTTGCCGGGTTCGACTCGTGGGCGGACCCGTCGCACGATGTGCGGCGGCCGCACACGAGTCTTTGTCATAAACTAATGTGTCATAATTTTATTAATGCTTTTAATTAAAATGTAACTAATAAAATACTGTAGCGAATAATCTAAATGCAGTTCTCTCTCTCTCTCATTTGTTTTTCTCCCAATGTTTATTTAACTATATATGTTATGTTTCTGAGCTGTGAATTATGTGAGTACATGTAGAGGTGGGAAAAAAAAACCGGAAACCGGCTAACCGCCGGTTTTTAACAGGTCAAAACCGTTAAACCGGTTAACCGGAACCGGTATAACCGTGAACCGTCGGTTAGCCGGTCCGGTTAAGGTTTGAGATTTTCAAAACCGGTAAACCGCCGGTTAACTGACGGTTTATAACCGTTAATAAAACCGCCGGTTAAACCGGAAATTTAAACCGGCGGTTAAATCGGCCCAACGGCTAGTTTTGCCTTTTTGCACCAGGCCCCCCCCCACTTCCCCATGTCTGACCACTGTCCAAAAACGGCTAGTTTTCAAACTAGCCGTTAGTTGACTTAACTGGGCGGCCAAAAATGAAAAAATAAAATAAAATTGTCAAACATTGCAAACATATAAATACCCCCTCCCTCCTAGCATTTAGTACCACACCTTCTCTCTACTCTTTCTCCCTCTACTAATTCCAAAGTCTCTCACAATCTCTCATATTTCCAGTTAGTTTGCAGAATTTCAGTCAGTTTTGTAACGATTTCCAGTTAGTTTTCTAACGAAATCACATTTGCAATTTTTTCCGAAAATCCCAGTCAGTTTTTTATATGTTTCCAGTCAGTTTCAAAACATTATCCAGTTAGTTTTTCGAATTCCAGTTAGTTTTTTTACAGTTTCAGTTAGTTTTTGGACAGTTTCTGTTACTTTTTTAACAAAATCTGTGTTTCTCATCAGTTTCAGTCAGTTTTTTTTAGTGATTTGTAGTCAGTTTCAAAACATTTTCCAGTTACTTTTTCGAATCCAGTTAGTTTTTTTACAGTTCCAGTTAGTTTTTTAACAAAATCTGTGTTTTCATCATTTTCAGTCAGTTTTTAAGCGATTTTCAGTTAGTTTTTTTTAAGAAATGGCCTCATCTCGAAGGAGCGGCAAGGAACAAATTGGTTCTTCCTCACATAACCCAGAATTTGTTTCACCTCACGTGGAAAGTGAGGGGAATGTTGAAGAAAATGTTGGTCAAAGTGGTAGTAGGAGCGGCCGAGGCCGAGCTCGGGGCGTGGGAAGAGGTGGTCGGGGGCAACGTCAACCACGAGAATCCAGATCCGACACTTTTACTATCCATTTCCGAAAAGAACAAATTGACCCCGACGACTTTGTAAATTTTCGAGCGGTGTGCAACTATTGTCCCAAATTTACCCGTTCACAAAAGGTGGAGGGCATGGAACATTGAACGCCCACACCAATAGCAAACATCCCGAGAGAGTTGGGATTGAGAGTGATCAAGCTCAATTACAATTTTCTCAACCTAACACCCAAGGTACGTCTTCGGTCTTATTTAAGTTTAATAATGTCGTTTATAGGAAAGAATTGTGCAAATTTGTGTGTGTTAAAGGGCTGCTTTTAACTTTGCGGATGATGAATTTTATGAACGGTTTATTAGATTTTCTTTAAATCCGGCCGCCTCCAAAGTACCACGTACGACTTTCGTACGCGATATTAAAAAAGTGGTTTTGGAATATAAACATTTTTTAATTGATGTTTTATCAAAATTACAACAAAGAGTTTCAATTTGTGCCGATGGTTGGAGTGATCATTGGCAAAGAAATAGTTATTTGGGTGTTACATGCCATTGGATCGATAATTCGTGGAAATCCAATTAGTTTTGATATTTTGAGGTGGTGGTCACAAAGGCAAGAAACTTATCCCATACTCTCTTTAATTGCAAAAGAAGTCTTAGCTTCTCCCGCTTCAACCGTGGCGGTCGAATCGACATTTAGTGTGGGCGGAAATGTTTTGGATGCAAGACGTTCCCAACTAACTTGTGAAAATTTGGAAAATCAACTCTTACTTGGTGATTGGGTAAGAGCGGAAAAGCGGGAGCAAGATATGCCTTATGAAGAGGATTTAGCTTTAGCCGATCCACAATACCAATACGACTTGGAAGACTCTACGGGAAGTTCGGAAGGGGATGGAATTTAGATAGTTTTATTTTAATTTTTAGAATAGGTTTGTTTATTTTTATTTCATTGTAATAGTTTAGTTGAGGTAAGGCTCCATTTTTTCCTCCCTTAAATTATAAAAGGCAAGGATTGTAGGGGTGAAAATGGTTTGGTTTAGCTCGGTTTGGGGTAATTTAGAAGCCAAACCGCTATACATCGGTTTGGAGAAATCCCAAACCGAGCTGAACCACAAAATAGTCCAAGCCGAGCTAAGCTAAACCATCACGGTTCGGCTCGGCTCGGTTTGAACCACGGTCTGAAAAACTCCTTCCTCTCCTCCTACTTTTAAATGGCTGTTTTCTGTTCTTCCTGCCATTATTGCTTGGGAATTCGGTCCTATAGAAATAAATGGCGCTTTGAAGAGAAGAAGATGAATGCTAGTGTGATTTTCTCTATATTCGAACATATGACATCCATTGCCAATGCCTTCAGAATCCCCTTTGCTCACTCTCTTAAGGTTCTTCTCAAGATAGATTCCTATTCTTTGCCCACGGGTAATCAGCCGAAAGTGGTCATTTGGCATTGTCCCTCTGTTGGTGAATTTAAGTTAAACCCAGATGGGGTAGCAAGGGGCAATCCAAGTATCTCTGCTGGGGCCTGGGGGAGGTATATTACGGGATTCTGATAGTAATATGATTTATGGTTTTGCTAGATTTTATGGTCATGCTCCACGGTTCAGCTCACGGTTCAGCTTAACGGTTCAGCTCTACGGTTCGGTTCGTGGTTAAGCTCGAAACGGTTCAGCTCAGTTTGGCTTGAAGGGCCAGACCGTGAGCCAAGCCGAACCGTGTGGTTTATCAATTTTCGAAACCGAGCTGAACCGCATAAGTTTAAAAACCGAGCTAAACCGTACGGTTTGGCTCGGCTTGGTTCCGAACCGCGGTTTGAGCCGAACCATTTCCACCCCTAAAGGATTGGTTGTCCTCCTCATTGTAATTTTAAATTTAATTAATAAAATTTAAGGATACCATCCCTTTTTTGACTTAAAAAATTGTGTTATTTAGAATTTCAGTCAGTTTTTTGACAGTTTCAGTTAGTTTTTGACAGTTTCAGTTAGTTTTTCAACAGTTTCGGTTAGATTCTTGACAGTTTTCTGTTAGTTTTTTAAAAAGGTAACGAGTTTTTAAAAAAAACAGTTAAAAAAATGTTAAATAAACTGTTAAAAAATGAATTGTGTTTTTGTTTGTTTTTATTTTATTTTTTTAAAAAAATGGTGAACTGTTTGTTTAAAAAAAAAAAAAAGAAAAAGTAACCGGTTTAACCGGTTAAACTGGATAACCGGTTAACCGGCAAACCGTAACCGGAGACCGCGGTTACCCGATTAGGTTCCGGTTAGAACAAACCAAAAACCGTAACCGCCGGTTATAACCGGGAAACCGGCGGTTTTAACCGTTTGGCCACCTCTAAGTGCATGTAGTGATGTTACTGTTTATGCAGTTGATTATCATAAATTCGTAATGTGAGTTATTGTTGTTCCTTTGATGTTGTTGAAGAAATTGCTTTTAATGATGTTAGTTGATACTCCATCCGTCCCACAATAGAGGACCAATTTTTATTTTATTTTTTCACATTCGCTCTTGATCGATAGTAAATTTGAAAAGTTTATTGCCATTCATTTTTGAACGGATGTAGTAGCAAGTGTTCATTGAATTTTGAGTGTGAAGTAATCTCAATTTTCAAAACCGCTTGTAATATATGATCATGAAAAATAATAAAGTCTGAAGTTCCATCCCAAAACTAATTGGCTATGGGAGGAGTAGCCCAGGATCTTTATATAGTCAATGCTTGGCTAGTTAATTTCCGATGTAGGATAATTGTCTCTAACAAAAAAGTTCATGCAGGAAGTCACATTCCTAAAATGAAGCGTCAAAATTATTGAATTTTCAAAACTTATAATGTGGCTTTAAAATATGGCATAATTCCATAAAGACCCAAGGCCCAGATCATAAGGCTATAAAAACCCACCCCATATCATTAAGCCCGCCTAACCCCTGAGCCGAGATTAAAATTCCACAAAAACCCAGCGTGTGTATTGGGCCTGGGCAATGGCTATTTGAGCTGGGCTTAATGAAATTCGATATTCCGAAAATGCCCTCGGGTATAATGCCCTATTTATCTTTTTCGATTTTTGTTCTTCTTTTTTGCCGTCGTCTTCCTCCGAGTGGCTATTACGGCGACACTTTCATCGATCTCCATGGATTGAGCTTCAGAAATCATTGCTTAAGGATTTTTTTTGAGATTTCGTACTCAACACACGTATGTATCTCGTTATTTTTTTCATACTAAATGAAGAATAGAGATTATTGATGATTTTTTTTGTAGACTTAATGAGTCCTAAAGTTGGGTGTAATTTACAATTCATCTATTATATAAATTCTTATTGTTGGATTTATGAATTGTTTATATATTTGTTTAATGTATACACACAATTTTAGTATAATGTGTCATTTGTTAAACTGATTACAGCTCTTATACATAACTTATGAGACCTAGTTATGTGAGTTAAATGTGTCTGTCCAAATGAGACGAGGCGGATGAATACTGATTGTTTATAATCTGTTTTTTATATTTTGCAGATTATGGATTCTAATGTCATGGTTTTGTTAAAGTATGGTGTCTCCTCTTTGGTTGCTAGGTTTGATCAATTCGTTTCCTTAGAATCTCTTGTGGAATTTATTTGTAGTCGATGGGATTGTTTGGAAAAAGAAGGATATCATAATCGGAGATCATGCAAGGAGCCGCTGCAGTTGGAGTAGATTCTCATTTCATTATTTTGGTCATTTTTTTTTTTTTTTTGAATGAAATAACATTTTATTTGAATTTTATAGCTATTATATGACTTCTATTGTTATCATTGTTGGATTTTGATATCATTGTTGGATTTATGATTCATTGTTTGATTTATATTTTTTTTTATTTTTTTTTTGATGTTCACAGGTTTTTGAGTAAAATGTGGCTTTTTTAAACTGATTACAACATATACACTATGTTTCAAAGGTCTTATACATCACCTATAAGACCTGGTATTCTGATTACATCATATAAATTCTGTCTCAAAGGTCTTATATTATATATCACCTATAATTCTGATTATAACATATATTTGATGTTATATACAGGTCTTATACATAACCTATAAGACCTTTTAATTAAACCGGACAATATCATTCATTAGTCTCATACATCCACCTCACTTTCAAATGTCAGACCTTCAATGTTAACAGCAACAGAAAAATTACACAAACATCATTCCACATGATTTTCAGAAATTCCAACCACCATTTTTTTCATGCCATATAAGAAACTAATCAGTTCAACCGTTAACAACTTTTAACAAACATCTTAGACAATATGTCCACAAAATGAAGGCAGTACATCTTCATATGATGTTCAGAAATTACATTCTAAAAATTCAACAAACTAAAGTACTTTATAAGGGAGAGTGCACTTGTGGTGCAAAAAGTCATGAAAAATCTTCGCCCTAAACCGAGAGGCAGCACCAACTTCATATCTTTCACTTACTTCTCCTTTTTCAAATATATCTTCAGCCATCATTAGCATATGTACTGCACAATCAACACTTGCATACTCTTGTTGTGGTGTATTTTCAACTGCTATGAACATCTCCTTTGCAACTTCTTTCGAAGGCACCTCATTGTATTTGCATGATAGGACTTTCCTTGAGTAATTATACTGACATAACAAACAAGAATGAGAATCGGTATATGTATTTTGTATAGTAAATAAAGACATTTTTATTTGTATTTACCATTTTTTTAGCTAGTGCAATGTAAGGGTCCTTCTTTCCTCTTGGAATCATGGAGTTGTAGAATTTGTACTCTCCAGTCTCCGTATCCAACACAAGCAAGTCCAATGATTAGTTGCCCTAGTCCCATCTTATGAGACATGTGAATGGCCTCATAAATCTGGTATGAGACCTTTGTAAATAGGTCTCATGAGTCTGTTATGAGACCTGTAAATGGACTTTTTACAGGTCTCATAAAATACTCATGAGACCTATTTACAAATGTCCCATAACAAAAATGCACTTACGAGACCATTTATGAGACAAGTAAGTCTGATATGAGACCTATAAATGGTCTCATAAGTCTGATATGAGACAATTTACATGTCTCATGATATAGGTCTCATATTAGACTTATGAGAGCTATTTACAAGGTCTCATACCAGACTCATAAGTCTGTTATTATGCCATTCACATGTCTCATAATATCTCAGTCATAAGAAGTCCATTTTACAGGTCTCGTAACATACTCATGAGACCTATTTACAAATGTCTCATAACAAAAATGCACTTACGAGACCATTTATGAGACAAGTAAGTCTGATATGAGACCTATAAATGGTCTCATAAGTCTGATATGAGACAATTTACATGTCTCATGATATAGGTCTCATATCAGACTTATGAAAGCTATTTACAAGGTCTCATACCAGACTCATGAGTGCATGATCTTATACCAAAGCCAAAATATATGTGGTAAAAAACAAAAATAGAGTCATAAAAAATCACATCACACCAGGTCTTTTACAAAAACAAAAATGCACTTATGAGATATTTATGAGACCATTTGCAGGTCTCATACAACAGCCATAAATATTGCAAAAATATTGCAAAAATAAAATTAGTAGAAAATCATTCAAAAACAACCGTTTGCAGGTCTCATACAACAGGTCTCATAGTAAACTATTGGAAAAACGACCGCCATAATAAGGAATTTTGATAAATCAAGTTTGGTTCGAAATTACCTTTTCGTCTTCGTCTGAGTAGGAATTTAGGTTTTCTTCTGGAATGGAGGTTGATTAGGTCATCAATTGCGGTTTAATCTTCTGGAATGGAGGTTGATTTGGTCATCAATGGCGGTTTAATCTTCGTCTGGTTCGTAGGAGAGAGTGAGAGAGTGTTTTCGAAATGAGAAACTGAAATGAAGGTGATGGGGGAGGTTGGTTGGCGTGAGAAAGGCGTGTGTATTAATCGAGGGCATAATCGTCAATTTAGCTGATTGGGTTTATGTGGAATTTCAATCTCGCCTTGGGTTCTGGTGGGTTTATAATCTGGCCCAGGGGGCCTAGGGTCCAAATCTCTTAAAATATTTGAAAAGTCAAAAAAGACTATCCTTTTGTGTGACAGAGGAATATTATTCTTAATTGAACAGACTTGGCTTCAAATAGCCGGCCTTTACAACTTTATAAGCTCTAACAGAAAAGATTTGACTTTCTATTCAATTATGTTAAGGGAAGGACTAACGCCACTACAATATTTGTTTATCCACTATGATTTTTGTAAATAGACATAAGTATCCTTCCATATTTTAAGGAGATAATGAAATAGTTTAGAGTTATCTATATTACAATACAAAGTAAGAATAACCGCTACACAAAGAGCGGCTAAGATTGAATCTCAGAAAATGATCTAACAGCCTAATATTAATTTAAAGTAATCCACTATCCCACTCCCCACGGTAGTTATATAACCTCTCCACTTTAGAAAGAGAAACTTTCAGTGATTCAGATTGGTACAAAAGATTATTAAAAAGGAAAAATGGACTGATACAAAATATGATAGAAATGGAAAAAAAAAAAACTTAATTAATGTGATTTTGGGTTATGAAAAAGAGGAAATTGAATTAAGGTTAAGGAGTTTTATGTGAGAGGACAAAATTAAATAGGATTATTTCTTCCTTTTCATAATGTCACCGTGCCAATGGCACGGGTAAAAATACTAGTATTGTATACACTACACATTTTGCCTATCCACTACATTTGCAAAATAAAAAAAGTTAATTAATTATGATAATAACACAAATTGCAATTAAAATACTTACCTTATTTTGTTATGAAAGAAATTTCTAGAATAAGCATAACTGTTTTTATTAATTTTTAACATGTCTTTAATTTAAAAATTAAATTTTAACATGTCTTTAATTTAAGTTATACTTATATTTTTCATCTTTCGTTGGCACATTTTAAAATAACAAATCATACTATGATCCATTACAATGCATTATATTTACATATACCTGAAACTATTTTTAACATAATGCTAAAAGTAATTATATAAGTTAGTACTTTTCAACATATAATTTAATATTTTTATTATGGTATAAAATCATAGTAAATCCATCACTTAGTTTAATAAAAATATATACTTTTAAATTGTCAACGTATTATTATTTAACTATATTATTATTTAGTAAAAGAATGCATTAAAAAATTACCAGAACAATGTTATAATTTAATTATTTAATTTATAGTCCATTTTTTAACACCACCTTTTTTAATATGTATATCAAAAAAGAAAAGAAGATTGAATGTCACTGGTAATTAATGAGAATATAAAAAAATAAATAATGAATGATAACTATGTTGCAGATTTTTTTTTACTAATGTTGCTAATTAATTTAAGTAATTTTTTTTAATAAAGAAGTGTTTAGCTTAGAAACTTGGTTTAATATATAAAGAAGGTAAGTAATTAAGGTGGTAATTGTGTCAACACAATTGTTAATTCCCTTAAAATTAAGGATATGTAGTGGATGACTATAAAATATAAAATGTAGTGGCAATAGCCACTTATGTTAATTGCATTTCCATGATGTTTTTGTACAAATTTAGTTCCATAATAGTGTAAATAACATGGATGGAAATCACAATTCTATTGTACCAAAGACTGTTTTAGCTGTGATTAGTTTGGAATTCAAAGTGAATTATTTAGGAGTGAAAAAAGAACAAGCTTCACCTGTCTACCTTTCCTCTGACATGCATATTTCGTACAGTATGTTATTCAACAGAGAAATCGCAGAGTGTTAGACCGAGAAGATCCTAAACATGCGTGCCAATTAATGCTTCATAGTGCACTTGTTTGTTTGGTCGACACTTATATACATTCAAACCGAATTTAACACATGTTGAACATTGTTAGTGGTAGTTTTAAAGAATGTCGGTTAGGGTTTATAAGCTTCGGTTACATACAAAGATGTCGTCACATGAACGTTTTCGAAATTATTTTTCGTCTAAACATTAAGAAAAATTGCTAAGATTTTGGTACTAGTATTTGTTTTGTGTACTACTATTGATTAGGGATGACCAAACACGTACGGTTCCGGTTCGGAACCGCCGGTTCTGGAAAAGCTTGAACCGTAACCGAACCGTTTCTCTTCCGGTTACGGTTCGGAACCGCCAGTTCACGGTTCGGAACCGCCGGTCCACAGTTTCTTTTAAAAAAAAAAAAAAAAAATTTAACAGAAAAACAATTATAATAATATTTTATTGCCGATTTTTTTTACAAAAAAGGTATAGAAAAAATGTTAAAAAAACTAAAGAGGTCCGTCCTCTTTTCTTTTATATACTCAACAAATTTTTATAATTTTAATTTACTGAATTTGGCTAAAAAACCAGTCAAAACTCAACTTTTCTTGTCAATGTTCCGTTAGTAACGGTTAATTCTGATGAAACCGTTAAAAATCTAACGATTTTGATGGGTTTTGACGGTTTTCTAACGGTTTTGATAACTGTTCCGGTTCGTTCTAGGCGGTTAATGGCGGTTCGTAACCGCCGGTTCACGGTTTTCAGAGGGGATGAACCGGAACCGGACCGTGTTACAAACGGTTCCGGTCCGGTTTGGCGGTTACGGTCCTATTCTGGTTCGGTTTGGCCATCTCTACTATTGATCGAACGGTTATGCATAATTGATGGCATTATGTTGATGTCAACTTAATCATTCAAAATTTGCTCAAAAAAAAAAAAAAAAAAAAAACTTAATCATTCAAAATCATTGGATCACTAGTGGTACACAATATGATAAACGAAAATGAAATAATAGAGGACTTCGTATTGTATTTATCACTTACAAAAAGTAAAAAAAAAAAATTAGAAAAAAAAATCCCTCATTTGAGGAGGAAGTAGTATTTCCCAGTCAATATTGGGTTGGAGCTGCGAGTTCAATTAAGCACGCAAGACATATGGTATTATTAAAGACAGCAAGGCAAGGAAAAATATTGAACAATCGGAATACTTTAACGTCTTTGACAAAATAACTTCTCTGCATCTTCTCTCTCTCATTTTAACCGTTTTCTTTCATCTTCTTCTATTCTCCATTCTTCAACAACACAATTTTTTCTTAATTTCTTTGGTGCGCATTCCTGTTGTACGCATTCAACAACACGATTTTTGTAATCTCAGTTGAGATTACAAAAATTGTGTTGTTGATTTATTTTTCCAGTTTTTCCCTTTTGATGAATAATAAATTTCTCATCTGTGAGAGCTGTTGTTTTCTCTCCAACGTGAGAGCCGTTGTTTTCTCTCCTCTGTGAGAGCCGTTGTTTTCTCTCCTCTGTGAGAACCTGTGTTTCTTTGTTTTCTGTTTGTTTTTTTCGTCTTGAAATGATGACGATTGCATTTTCGCACAATGAAGTGGATGCCGTTGGTCTTACTGCACAACGATGGTTAACAGATTTTGAGATATGTGGTGGGCGGTTCGTCGTCAACCCGAATTCTGTATATCAAGGGCTAAGCGCAAAATATTACCAGAGAGAAGATTTCTTAAATGCCGGATTAAGGCAGTGTCCAAGTTTTACTTGGAGTAGAATTCGATTGTCTCAAGATTTGGATCGAAATATTGTTGTTGTAAGTTAAGCATTGCAACTGTTATTGTTATTTGGGGTGAGCCTCCAGTCTATGTGGTGTGCCATCTCTTTTTAACTTGTGAATGAAATTGCTTTCTCGTTTGCTAAAAAAAAAAAAAAAGACAGCAAGGCATATGTGTGTCATATGTAACATGTTGTTGAGTAAATTAGTGTAATGTGCGCGTGTTTCCGCGTATGATGGATGCATGTCGGCTGCTCTAGTTTGAACTCCGCTGTGCATCGCAAGATATGCCTATGCCAGTAAGTTTGAAAAGTTACTCCCCCCACCCACCGTCACAAAAAGTTTGTCACATTTAATTTTTTAATGATTAAATATTAGTGTCGATTTAATGTGAGCTAACGCTATAAAAAATCAAATGAAATACTCCCTCTGTCCTTAAATGAGTGTCAATTTTCAAGAAATTCTTGTCCCAAACTGAGTGTCTTTTTTGAACATAACTTTGTCCCTAAATGTTTTTTTTTCGAAAAATTTTTCAACGGTCTCTTTATTATTTTTTTTCAAACGGGGCCGCGGCCACCTGAAAGCCTCTACCTAGGTCCGCCGCCCCTGAACAGAATTAACGTAAATTAACCCTAAATTTTTTAATGAAATAAAATTTATGAGACGGAGAGAATATACTTTAAACATGGTGGACCCATCGACTCGGACAACCCCAATTAATCATTTGAATGATTGATCCTATGGATTGAGAGGCGTCACTAAATCCAAAACGTTGGTTATAACTGAACAAAAGATTACCAAATCTGAATGGAAGAGTATGATTAGCCTATCCCTATCATTATAGCTCAATGTCAAGCAAATGCATGCATATTAGGATCCAGTAAGGAAGGGAATTAATTCGTACTCCCTCCGTCCCTCTTTAACTTAAAAAAAATGAGTTGAACACATTAATTAAAGAAAAAGTGAAAAAGATGATGTGTTGTGAGTATAGATAATTGGGTGAGAAAGGGAAAGTGAGATGAAGAATAGTTAGTGGATAGTTGTTGTGAGTATGGCAAGTGGGCCCCACCATTTTTAAACTATTAAAACATTTCCATAAGGATTTTGTAAGTTAAAGTAAGACAACCAAATGAGTAATTTTTGTAGATTAAAGAGGGACGGAGGGAGTATGTACCAAAATTCATTATTCATCATTAATTAATTAATTACAAATTGGCAACTTGAGGTTCAACAAACATATGACCTAATAAATTGAGTGTATTCTTATACTCCCTCGGTCCCGGGGTAAGAGTCTTATCCCTCATTTGCACGCTTATTAATAAATATTGGAAGTGATGTAAGTGTTGTGAGTCTAAAAGTAAAGTAGGAGAGAGAATGAGTGGGAGAGAATATTGAATTGATTGGTGTTGTGAGTATAAAAGTAAAATAGAAGAGAGAATGAGTTGGGTGAATAGTAAATATTCTTTGCAATTTTAGGAATGTGACTCTTACTCTGGGACGTACCAAAATGAAAAGTAAGACTCTTACTCTGGGACGGAGGGATTACTACTTATTTTCAAAATTAGTACGCGCAAAATAGAAATAATCGATAGCTCTCAACAAATTTGTTTGCACTTTAAGCGAAATTCTATTAAAAAAATCAAAAGTTATAATTGATACTCCCTCGGTCTCATACTTATCGCTACTTATTTCTATTTTGGGCGTTCCATACTTACTTAAAAGGTTCACTTTTCTCTCTCCTATCAACTCACAACAACTATCCACTAACTTATTTTTTCTATCCTACCCACTCACGATACTTACTTTTCCAACATATTTTCTTAATCCCCGTGCACTTCTATTTGGTAGCAATAAATATGGGACGGAGGGGGTATATCATTATGAATACTTCATTATCAAATTAAAGATTTCATTTACGTAATTAAATTTTGGTAATTTTTTGATCAAAGTAAAAAAATCATTTTTTTAATATGAAATGGGACGCAGAAAGTATATAAAGGGATCAGCACTACTTTAACCCCTCAAGGAAAAATAAAATAAAAATAGTCCTGCACATGGTAGCTCAGCGGTAGGGAGTGTTAGAACAATTTTAATCCCTGAATGCCACACTCATATTTAAGTAAGAGAAAGAGGAAAAGATGAAGCGGAAGCATGTAATAAATGTATACCTGTTGAATCCATTATTGTGTCTTGAAGGGAGATTAAGGATGATGAAGATGTAGGGAGATGATCTTCTAAATGAGAGTGTCTCTTAAGTTTCTCAGAATTTCTTCTAGATAATTATGAAGAGAGTATGTAGAGAGAAAAGTAAGAATTCAGTATGTTTAAGGCTTGATGGAGGGGCCTTTATATAGTAAACATGGTGACACTTCAAATAGGGACCATACCTATTCATTTCCAAAGCAATGTTGATTTACCATCTTGCCCATCAAAGATAGAAAATAACATTTCAGGGATTCTACACATTGACTATTTTGACCATACTTTATATTAATGTCATAGTCATGACTTTATTTATGGAAGGTGCCTATTAACTTGTGTTGCAAGCCACAATGATCTAACAATCTCCCACTTGGGTTGCAAAACAAATTTCTTCCTTTAAATCACAAGTATAACATAAATGACAACCCTTATGTGCACTTTTGTTGTCATCTATAACAATCTCGTCCATTAGCCATATAAGTATAGGACTAAAGGGGCAGTCGTTGTAATTGATTCGCAACTAAACCCACTATAATCACATATACTATTCAACTAAATGACATAGATCAAAAGTATGGATGTGTAGCATGGATCTTAATGAATATATACATATTCTTCCAACTAGTCCAACTTAACCAAATGAGATCAAACTTTAATAATTAATAGAACAATAAATGAAAAACAACACAAACTCCCACTATATTAAATGTTATCAAAAGTTGTTACACCCATATGAGTAACATGCTCGTGAAACACTAAAGGTGATAACGCCTTAGTAAACGGATCCGCTAACATAGAGTTTGTACCAATAGTTGTATTTCTATTTGTTCTTTTTGTACCCTCTCTCTTACAACAAGAAATTAATGTCAATGTTTTAGACTTTGACGAGCTCTTGTTATGTTGGAGTACAGACGGCTGCCCTATTGTCACAATATAGCTTAATACGTCTTTCGACGCTATCGACAATACGGAGTCCCTCAATGAATTACGCAGCCATATAGCTTGATTGGATGCCTCAAACAAGCAACAAACTCGGCTTCCATGGTAGAGGAAGTTACGAGTGTCTGCTTGGCACTTCTCCAAGAAATTGCTCCACCGGCTAATGTGAAGACATACCCAGACGTTGATTTACGGCTGCCTTGGCATCCAGCAAAGTCGGAATCGGAATACCCAACGATCTCAAGATGATCCGACTTTGAATATGTAAGCATGTAGTCCTTGGTGTTTTGTAAATACCGCATCACTTTTGGCTGCGACCCAATGTTCTCTCCCCAGATTGCTTTGGTATCGACCAAGCATTCCAACAATAAAAGCTAAGTCTGGACGAGTACAGACTGAGCATACATTAAGCTTCCTACTGCTGATGCATAAGGGATGTTTTCCATATACTTGGTTTCAAAATTGTTTTTGGGACATTGATTAAGACTGAATTTATCTCCTTTAGAAACAGGGGTGTCATGTGGTTTACAGTTTTGCATGCTAAACCTTTGTAATACCTTCTCTATATAGGCCTTTTGTGATAATCCTAAAGTACCTCGTGAGCGATCACGGTGTATTTGGATTCCTAATACAAAAGTTGCCTCTCCAAGATCTTTCATTTCAAATTTCTTTGAAAGAAATTTCTTAGTGTCTTTAAGAAGGTTTATATCATTACTAGCTAGCAAAATATCATCCACATATAAGACTAAGAATATAAAACTTACTCCCACTGAACTTATGGTATATACAATCTTCACCAATATTCATTTCAAAGCCAAATGAAAGAATTACTTGGTTAAATTTGAGATACCATTGACGGGAAGCTTGCTTGAGCCCATAAATGGATTTCTTAAGTTTACAAACTAAATGATTAGTTTGTTCCAAATCATCCACCATTTCTGGTTTCTTCATATAGATGGTTTCCTCAATGTCTCCATTGAGAAAAGCTGTTTTTACATCCATTTGATGAAGCTCAAGGTCATAATGTGCCACTAAAGCCATAATGATCCTAAAGGAGTTTTTAGAAGACACCGGAGAGAATGTTTCTTTGTAGTCAATACCTTCCTTTTGAGTTAAACCTTTGCAACAAGACGAGCCTTATGTCTTCCACATTACCTTGTGAATCCCTTTTGGTTTTAAATATCCATTTACAACCAATCGGTTTCACATCCTTCGGTAATGGGACAAGATCCCAAACGTCGTTGTTTTTCATAGATTTTAACTCTTCATTAATGGCATTGATCCACTTATGAGATTAGGACCTTTTAATGGCTTGATGGAAGGTGAGAGGCTCATCTCCCACTAAACCTAAGTGTCCTTCATTCTCGGCTAGATACACCTCATAATCATCCGGATGGCACTTCTTCTTACTCTATTTGATTCTTAAAGGCACTGGTTCTTCCTCATTTTGAGGTTGTTGAATTTCCTCATTTTGATCAACATTTTCATGTTGTTCAATATTTATAGGGGAGTCAATATTTTGAATTTGTTCCTCTTGAATTTCAGGTACAAGTACTTGATTTCCAATTGGAACTACTAAGGGAAGAGGTATAGAAATGGATTCCTCTTCCTTAAATTCAAAATTATTATTCATAATTTCCCCTCTAAACTCACATCCTCAAAGAACCTAGCATTTCCCGTTTCAAAAAACGTTTTAGTTTTGGGTTGTAAAATTTATAGCCCCTTGATCTTTCGGCATACCCTACAAAGTAGCAACTAACTGTCTTAGCGTCCAGTTTTCCTTCGTTAGGCCTATAAGGCCTAGCTTCCGCTGGACATCCCCAAACATGAAGATGATTTAAGGACGATTTCTTATTCGTCCATAATTCATAAGGATTTTATTGTTAGTAGCCTTAGAGGGAGCCCTATTGAGAAGATAAGTAGCGGTTTTTAAAGCATCGCCCCATAATGAGTGAGGTAAAGAAGTACAAGAAACCATACTTCTTACCATATCCTTAAGGGTTCTATTACGTCTCTCAGCTACACCATTCATGCTAGGCGTACCCGGCATAGTGTAGTGAGGGACAATCCCACACTCTTCAAGGTAGCGAGCAAAAGGACCCGGACGTTGTTCTCCCGAACCGTCATTCCGACCATAGTACTCCCCACCACGATCGGATCTAACGTTCTTAATAGTCTTCCAAGTTTGATTTTCAACTTCGGCCTTAAAAGACTTGAAAACGTCCAAAGATTGAGATTTATCATGAAGTAAATAAATGTATCCATATCGAGAATAGTCGTCTATGAACGTAATAAAATATTGTTGACCATTCCAAGAAAGAGTAGGAAATGGTCCACAAATATCCGTATGTATTAGTTCTAAGACGCTTGATGCTCTCGAGGATACTTTCCTTTTCGTGTTTGTAAATTTTCCTTTTAGGCATTCAATGCAAAAGTCTTTATCCGGAATATCAAGTTTATTTATGATTCCCTCAGACACAAGCTTGTCAATTCTCCTTTTGGAGATATGACCTAAACGCCTATGCCATAAGGTATAAGAATTTTCACTTGAAAACTTTCGCTTTTTACTTTTAGTTTCATTATTATGGGACTCATTGATTGTTTGAGTAGTGTTAAGCAAATAAAGATTATCACTACTCGATAAAGTACTAGTACCAACAATAATGGAATTAAAATAAAGATCACATCTATTATTTCCGAACGAACAAGAGTAACCCTCTTTGTCCAAAACAGTGATAGATATTAAATTCCTTCTAAACGAAGGTACAATGAAAGTATTATTCAATACAAAATAATATCCGGTACTTAATAACAATCTAAATGTCCCAATGCCTATTACTTCAACCGGGTTCCCAGCTCCCATATAGATGAATCTTTCATCCTTGCTAGGTCTTCGGTAATTCAGGCAACCCTGCATAGACATACTAATGTGAGTTGTTGCACCAGAATCCAACCACCATGTATATGAAGGAATTGAAACTAAATTAGCCTCAGTACAAACAAGACCAAATGACATACCTTTCTTAGCACGCCAAGCGTGATACTTAGGGCAGTCATACTTCATGTGCGTTAGGTCCTTGCAAAAGAAGCACTTCTTTTCTTTATGATCGTTAGATCCCTTAGGCTTCTTGTTGCTTGTTACCGCAACTTCTTTCCCTCTTCTCTTAGTCCCATGAGAAGAGGTAGATGCTAAGTGAGCACTTTCAACCTTAGATTGCTTCAACCTATCTTCCTCTTGTGTCACATGTGAAATCAATTCATTAATGTTCCACTTGTCCTTTGACAATTATAGGTCACCTCAAAGTGACCAAACTGAGGAGGAAGGAGAGATCAAAACTAAATGCACGAGGAGCTCTTCAGTCACCTCTAACTTAAGTGCTTTTAGTTTTGTCGAAAGGTGGCATTTCCAAGATATACTCCCTAAGATTCCCGGTACCCTTGTACTTCATGGAAACAAGTTTCCTTAGGGTAGAACTTGTTTCCGACTTTTCGCTTTTGCAAAGCGTTCTTCAAGGGTCTCGAGGAAAGTCTTAGCATCAACGTCTCGGAACACTGTTCAAAAATGTTTCCGGGACGACATTTTTCATAATCATTAGGCTTACTCGATTGGAGCGTTTCCATTCTCAACATATAAGCGATCCTCAGGGGTGCTTTCTTCATTAAGAGGAATGGGAAACGGCTCCCTAAAAGCGAGGTCAATATCCATACAGCCTAAGATCATTACAATTTTGTTTTTCCAAGTTTTAAAGTTTGTCCCATTAAGCATCGGAATTGTGCTCATCGCAGCAGTAATAGAAGAAGCGTTAAGTAAATCTGGGAATCGAGAACAAGAATGAATACAAAACAATAATAATTAACTACATTATGAATTAAAAGATTAATTATATCAAATGAAATCCATCAATAAAGCAATTAACATGACATCAAAACTAATCTTTGGATTGCGAATTGACTCATAAATAATTACTTTAGATGACAAGTAATTTGAACAATATTTGATTAAATGCTTAATCTTCCTTTGGGTAGTCTTAAGCATTTAATAAAATTACTAAATGTTCATTTTATATGTCATCACATGAATGCTTAAGACTTTCTTAGTACGTGGCGTTGTTCAACTTAGTCGTTCCACCAATCCGTTCGGATGGTTGAGGAGACCAGTCAAGGTTCCAGCCTGATATACCATCGTTAGTCAAATGTCAAGATTTTCTTTGGAAATCAAGTCATTCATATCTTAAACATTCAACACTTTAATAATTTTGCATTTAAATAACGTTAATCACTTAGGTGATAATATTATTTAAATAATGAATAAAATTATTTAAGCATATAATTAATCCAAGCTTTAAGGTTTGAAAAATGAATGATTTTTGTTCAAGAGAAAATAACAAAAATTGCAGAACTTGATTTTCTTTCGACATACTTAGCACGACCGTGCCAAACAAAGGGCACGACCGTGCCAAAATATGGGGAAAAAAACATGTTTTCACGGTGCAGATGGCACGACCGTGCCAAAATAATAGACACGACCGTGCCAAACGAAACGGTCCGACCGGTTAAACAACACACCCGTCCGGACCAGCACCAATGTACACACCGGTTCAAGGTAATAGAGGCGCACGGCCGTGCCAAAACAAAGAGCACGACCGTGCATATAATCTGCACTTCTGAATTTTTGTCTAAATTTTCCTCAAAATCAAATGAATTGCAAGTAGATCCGCATGGTATGTACTTAAAACATAAAACCATGTTATTTAGGATAATCTTGCTTTTTTTTAAAAAATTAATGGAATCAAGTGAGTAGATCCACATGGTATGCACTTAAAACATAAAACCATGTTATGAAGGGATAGTCTCACTTGAACCTTTTAATGAACAAAAACTTTCAAACCATTTTTCTTAATTTTAGATGAAGATCATCAGCACTCTATTAACGATTTAGAGTCCCTAATCGAAATCAAAACCTTATGATTCAACAGAGAAAATGAATCAAAGTAAAGCATGAAAGTTTTTTCTTAATACAAGAACTCAAACTCAAACTAAATAATGAGCGGGGCTCTGATACCAATTGTTAGAACAATTTTAATCCCTGAATGCCACACTCATATTTAAGTAAGAGAAAGAGGAAAAGATGAAGCGGAAGCATGTAATAAATGTATACCTGTTGAATCCATTATTGTGTCTTGAAGGGAGATTAAGGATGATGAAGATGTAGGGAGATGATCTTCTAAATGAGAGTGTCTCTTAAGTTTCTCAGAATTTCTTCTAGATAATTATGAAGAGAGTATGTAGAGAGAAAAGTAAGAATTCAGTATGTTTAAGGCTTGATGGAGGGGCCTTTATATAGTAAACATGGTGACACTTCAAATAGGGACCATACCTATTCATTTCCAAAGCAATGTTGATTTACCATCTTGCCCATCAAAGATAGATAAATAACATTTCAGGGATTCTACACATTGACTATTTTGACCATACTTTATATTAATGTCATAGTCATGACTTTATTTATGGAAGGTGCCTATTAACTTGTGTTGCAAGCCACAATGATCTAACAGGGAGGTGATGGATGGTAAGAGAGGTTATGTGTTCGAGGAGCAGCTTGGTGACAAGTGATGTAAGTCCTGCTGGAGATTCCCTTTGGAGCCACTCTTACCAACTCGGCGACCGAGAACAGACCATAATTTACCTGTCTATGGATTTGAGAGGGTGGTTCATAGACTCTAGGATTATGGGAGCGTCAAGACCGACACCTAGGTCATCAAAAACGAAAAAGGTATATATAATTAAATAATTAGATAAATAAACACAAGGTGTTGCAAGAATCTAGTAATTCACCACCCCATAAATAGATAGCATGACAGAAGGTTAATGCTACCCCTCATTGTTGGATTGGATGTACAACCTTTCAACTTATGGCCTTTGATCAACAATTTTCTTTTTCTTCTTCTTCTTCTTTAAATGGTTGTCTCTTTTCAAATGCCATGTTCATCATCATAATTCAAGCTAATTCTCAGTTTTCTCAACTCAGATTCCATGACTCCAGGTAATTAATTGATTAATATTCCATTTAATTTTCATTAACCCCTCCCCCCCCTCCCCATTTTCTTTCTCTCCACCTCGCGCATAAATATGATCGCCATTATATTTTTAATTTATTCTCATTGATTCAATTCTATATCGTGATGGATTTGATGCACGTAGCTTTTAATTTGTTTGACTATGAATCTGCCAAAACAAAAGAGTTTGTCTTTTATTATTTTGTCAATCTTATTGTTAGCTAGAAAAAGAATTGAGATTTTTTGTATTATTTCCGTGCACCATAATGTATCATGAATGTTCCAGCAAGTGATCCCACGGTTTTTAAAGAAACTCTATGCAATAATTTTCATCAGTGTATCAAAGACTATTCAAAAGCGAAATATGTAAAAACTCCAATATTTTAAACTTCACGTATATTTAAGAATTTCTAGTATTAACTCAAGGAAGTTTTACTCTAAAAGTAATGGAGTACTCTCTCCATTTTAAAATATCTGTCGCTTTAGACTTTTTCACACTTATTAAGAAATGTAATTAATGCATGTTAAGAAGACCCATTTGCCCCTAAATAATTCAACTTTTTAGGTGATTAAATGCTTGCACGAGAGACACTTTCACCATCATTAATAAGGGTATAATTGAGACAAAAAGGTAAAGTGCATTGATAATAGTAAAGCGACAGATATTTTGAAACAATTTTTTACTCCTAAAGCGACAGATAATTTGAAACGGGGGGAGTACTTTCTTAGTAAACCAAAAATTAAATAATACTCCATCCGTTTTATAATAACTTGCATTATTTATTTATTTTGACTCAAAAATTAATAAAAGTGTTTATATATATACCATACATATTAAAAATATTGTGAGTAAAAATGGGTTATGAGTAAAATAATTTGAGAGTTAAACTCAAAATTTACGTATGTGAGTGTTCAAGTAGAGTTTGATGAATGCAAAAAAGTATGAATATTTTTTTTTGAACTGAAAAGATGAATATTTAATAAATAAAAAAATGAGACTTACAACACTCGACACATCAAAAGTGATTTGATGCAGAGTTATTATGAGACTATAGTACATCAAAAACTACTCCCTCCATCCAAATCACCTTGCACACTTTTGAGGATGCACGGGAATTAAGAAATGAGTACTCTATATATATATTTAAAAATATTGTGAGTGTAGGGACCGTGACCACCACCACCACTCTCCCACATTAGTATGATATTGTCTGTTTTAAGCCCAGCCCGCACGGATTTATTTTTGGGTCAACTCCCAAAAGGCCTCATACTAATGAAGTGTGTGGATGCTCTTATATACCTTGCAATTATTTTCTCAATTGCCGATGTGGGACTTTGGGTTGCCACCCAACAATCCTCCCCTCAAACCAAGGACCACACTGCTATGGCCCGCAGTGTTTCCTCTGGCCCATATCGGCGAAAGCTTGTACCACCGCCCGCGGAACACCACCGCCCTCGATTGCAAGACTCGATTCGCTATGTCACACAAGGGGAACCCCACCATATAAAACACACACACGGTCCACCCGGTCGGGCCCATCCGAACCATGGCTCTGATACCACTTGTAGGGAACGCGACCACCACTTTCCCACATTAGTATGATATTGTCCGCTTTGGGCTCAGCCCGCACGGATTTGTTTTTGTGTCAATCCCCAAAAGGCCTCATACTAATGAAGTGGGTGGGTGCTCTTATATACCTTGCAATTGTTTCCTCAATTGCCGATGTGGGACTTTGGGTTGCACCCCAACAATCCTCCCCCTCTAACCAAGGACCACACCGCTATGGCCCGGTAACTTCTCGGGGTGGTGCGTCATGTTACATGACCTTCAATTATGATTCGACAAGGAAGGTCCGGGATTACTTCTTAAATGGGAAAGATGAAACTTTTAGGACATTTACGAAGTGGAAGGCCTTGGTGGAGAATCGGATTGGACTTAAGGCTAAATGCTTGAGGTCTATTAATGGTGGGGAGTATGAGCTCAAGGAGTTTGAGGAATACGGTGATGCAAGTGAGATTCACATGGATATTCTAGACTCGGGTGGGAGCAAGACGGTTCATGATGACCAAGGTCAAGGGGTTACTGAATATGAACCACATACTCTAGGACCGGATATTCCGCTGCGCAGATCTAACGGTGAGTGTAGATCGGATGCAAAGGCTCCAGGTTTCTTAAGCAAGGTGAAGTTGAAGCTGGGTATAGCTTCAACGGTGCTTGGAGAATAGGGGAGGAGGATGGTACTACCATGATCGAGGTGAGCACTATGGCACTAAGAATGAGTTGAAGACGGATACGGGGCTTGAATACACGGGTTGATCTCTAGGTGGGAGATTGTTGGAGTAGAGATCTTAAAGGAAACAAAGGAGAAGAAAATCTGCACAGGAGATCGAGCGGGCACCTGGTCTTCACCAGGCAGGCGCCTAGTCCTGATCAGAAGAATCAGTCCTTGGCGGAAAGGTAAGCGGGCGCTCGGGTACCACCGAGCGGGTGCTCGGTGCCGCGTCAGGAATTCGGGATTGAGCAGTATTTTCGGGAATTCTCATATGTTTAGGTTTAGGACTCTTTCTAGGTTGTGTATTTAAGTAGGGTTCCGCCCCATAACTCATTGTAACTCAGATTTAACATATTATAGTGTAAGATCCTGGCTTGGTAGTGCCCCCAGACGTAGTCAAACATATTGACGAACTGGGTAAACAATTTCTTGTGTCTTTTCTCTGCTTTATTTCTTGTACTTGTTTGTGGTGCTATTATTTTCTTGGGATATTGCTTAGGTGTTGGAGGGTCAATTCCACAACAGTGAGTGAGAAAGAGGTTGTGAGTATGATAAGTTGAGTGAGATTTACAAGTAGAGTCTAAAATAAAGTGTGTGAGTATGATAAGTGGAATGGAGAGAATAGAAAAACAATAAATTTTGAACATTTTAGGAAAGGGAACATACTAATGAAACACCAAAAAAAAATTAGTGCAAGGTGTTTTGGTACGGAGGGAATAAAAATGACGAATTCTTGAGTGCGGCCGTTGCACGCGGTGCGACGGGCCAAACCCACGGGTCGTACCCGCCCGGTCCAGCCTCTCCCACCCTCTCGTATCGCGACACGTGTCATTCCCTAAAAAAAAAACTAATAACTTTAAAATGCTATATCTTGAAATTTATAACTCGGAAAAAAATATTAAAAATACCGTTGTGTTCGTCTCGTCGAGACGAATCAAACAAGATAGGTCATGGTATGGATTTTTTTTTTTTTTTAAAAACATAATTTTAACACATAAAAAAGTTTGAGTTGCTTATCAGGTGAAATGTAATTCTCTGTACTGATAAAAGTAATAGTTTCATCTTAAAAAAGTAACACTTTTTACTGTCAAATGTAACAGCAGTTTTACAAAAAAAAAAAAAATTGGGTTTACATTTCAATTGTTACTTCTCAATTTCAATTGTTATATTATGAATATAAAATGTTACAATTGAGATAAAAAAAATGTTACATTCATTTTTTATAAAATGTAACAATAGTTTAGTTTGTTAATCTTATGTTAATTTTGAAAAAAAAAAGTGTTACATTTGAAAAAAAAAAAGTGTTACATTCCTTTATAAAAAGTGTGACATTAGTTTAGTTGTTAATCTTTATGTTATCTTTAATCTATTTGCATCAAAATTGTGGTACATTTTTTTTAAAAAAATGTTACATTTAAAAAAAAATGTTACATTTCGTTATAATTAGTGTTACTTTTGTTGGGAGGAAAAAAATTGTGGTGGCAAAAAAAAAAAAAAAAAAAAAAAAAAAAATGGTAAAAAAATCACTGTTCTAAAAATCCTCGCCTAGGCCCCACCTAGGCGCTAAGCGGTCACAGAACGCCGCGCCTAATTCAAATCCGCCTAGACCGGATATTGAAAGATAATTTGCATTAAATTTTCATTAAAATGTTGCGATTAACTTCAAATTTATCTAAAGCCCCACCTACAATTTTTAATATTAGTATTTTCAAGAGTTTATTGCTAATTTGACCTGCGTACAATCAAAATCTTGACGATTTGCCCTCGTACTAAAGAAACTCACACTATGACCTGCGTACTATGGTTTTAATAAAAAAGTGACCAGAGATAACGCTGAGCCGTTAGAAATCTAACGGGATGTCAACATATGTTAAAAATTTAACGGATTTACAATAAAAAAAATCAAATGTAACCCTGATAATGATATTAATGTTGTAAAGGTCCAAAATAATATTTTTATTTTTATTTCTTTTATTTTAAAATAATTAGATAGTGATATTAATGGTGTAAATGTCCACCTCCACCATTATACAGATCAACCACCATCGCCACCACCCACCACCATTGTGACCGCTATCACCGTCAAAGTCGCCACCGCCGCCTGCAAAAATCCATTCCGGCAGCCCACAGCCGGCCTTTTTCTCCGGTGATTTCCCCCCAACCCAGTCGTCCTCCATCAATGGCCGCCTCCTGCAAAACCGTCACCCACCACCATCTAAAACCACCACCCACCAGCCCACCATTTCCAAACACCAGCCACCATAAACATCCTTTTCAAATCTCAGATCTGAGATTAAAATCACAACAATAATACGATTAATCAAAAGCAAACCTCCATTCAAACCCATTAATCATCAAATACAAACAGTACCCAGAATTGATGAATAAAAAAAAAAATCAGATCTGGAGGTGGAAGGGAGAGAGGCGGATTGGCGATGAAGACGATGTGATAAAAACAGCGATAATACGGACACACGAGGAGACATAGGTGGACTTGAGCGAATTTGGTTGGTGTTCGGTTCTTGAACTCGCCGGATTCCAGATCGCGATTGAAGGGAGAGAGGCACTTCATCACTCATTTCTTAGCTTTCTTCACCGCCTCCGACGGAATCGTGCTGGAAAATCTTGCCGGACTGTTCGTGAAGGAGGTCCAGGTATCGGAAGCACGTGCCTTCTACGGATTCCAGATCGCGATTGAAGAAATTGGGGCAGTTTTGGTTGCCGGCCGGAGAGGAGGGAAAGGGGAAGGTAATCGGAGATGGAGAGGAAGGAGAGGAAGAAGAAGAGAGAGATTGACAGTGAGGAGTCGGAGGTAGGAAGACTTCGCCGGAGACGAAGTAGGTCCGCCGGAGGTAGGAAGGGGATGGTCTCCGAAGGTAGGGGACGGGAGGGTCGCCGGAGATAAGAAGGTAAATGGTCACCGGAGGTGTCGCCGGAGGTTTCGCTGGTTACCGGTGAGGATTAGAGAGAGAAAGTAGAGAGAGAGAGAGAGAGAGAGAGAGAGATAGAGAAATTATCTGGTGCAGAGTGAAGGAGAGAGGAGGGGAGGGGAGGGTTTACTTATCTCATTAAAAAGGGTCAAGGGACTATTTGGTTAGATAAAATATTATATGTATCAAAATAGTTTTGGGACAAAGTGAGTATACCAATTTATTAATATAAAAAAATTCAAAAAAAAATTATAAATATAAATAAATTTTGGACCATTACAACATTAATATCATTATTAGGGTCACATTTGAATTTTTTATTGTAAATCTGTTAAATTGTTAACATATGCTGACAGCCCGTTAGATTTTTAACGGATCATCGTTATCCTTGGCCACTTTTTTATTAAAACCATAGTACGCATGTCATAATGTGAGTTTCTTTAGTACGAGGGCAAATCGTCAAGATTTTGATAGTACGCATGTCAAATTGGCAATAAACTCGTATTTTCAATCGAAAATTATATTAAATTTATTATTATATACATTTAAATTAATTGTTTGCATATTTCGGTGACCTTTTCAATACTATTTCACCGAAATATTACAAATTGTGTCTTATTCACGGCCCCGCCTAGGCCCCGACTAAGCCCCGCCTAAGCCTTTAGGCGCTAGGCTCAGCTCTGACGCCTAACAGCCGTCTAGTTTTTGAACGATTTTAGAAAAAAAAACATTGAAAAAAATTAAAATAAAAATCAGGATGCACTCCGTGCGCGGTCGCACCCACCCCATGGAGACTGCCTCAATAAAAATTAACTTTAGTTGCAGCCGTGTGTGGATAAAGACAAAATCGAGGTATTTATTTGTTGCGGCTAAGAAAGATGGCGTAAGCAGCTTGCTGGATTTTCATATAAATGCTGCTACAATAATAGAATTAGAATTTTAATTCAATTTGGTGACTTATTATTAAACTAATTTGGTCTCTGTTTTCTTTGTTTCCAGGATATTTCTCCTCTTCTTCTATTAGCCACATCTCTTAAACTCATTCCTCTATTCCTACTATATATATAAAACAGAGAAATTCAATTCAGAATTATTCTCAGACAAAAAAAAGAAAAAAGATTCTGACCCTCAAAAATAAGAAAAAGAGAGAGGGAAAAAAAGGATCTGAATTAGAGAGAAAAAAAAAAAGGTAAAAAAATGGGGTTTATGACATTATTTGGGGTGGCATCAATGCCAATTATGCAAGTGATAATTGTAAGCTGTTTGGGAGCTTTCATGGCTACTAATTATCTCAATCTTCTTCCTGCTGACACCAGAAAATCCCTTAACAAGGTATGCTTCTTCCTCCCGGAATGATAATAATTATCTCAACAGAATAAAAATATATATATATATATATATATATCATATCTAATGAAATTTCGAACGTTGTATTGCAGATTGTGTTTGTGACATTTACACCCTCGCTTATGTTCGCGAGCCTGGTCAATACTGTTACTTTTCACGACATCGTCACTTGGTATATATTCACACCTTAATTCTTAATTAAAAGCAATGCTACGAGCACAAAATAAATCCACTTTTATTTTTTTTTGACTTGATTTAAGTGTTTACATGGTTTAAATATGTCTACTTTAGGTGGTTCATGCCTATTAATGTTGGTCTAACATTTCTATTTGGAGGAATATTGGGTTGGATAGCTGTGAAATTTCTGAAGCCAAAGCCTCATTTAGAAGGCCTCATTATTGCTATGTGCTCATCAGGTAATAATCTTATTTCACCCTTTTCTATGCTGTAAATTCTAACGTGTGCCCTTAGAACACTTGTTACGACAGTAAAATATTATTTTTAACGCTTCAAAAGTTAGCGCGATGATTATTTCTAATTTGGTTAGAGTTTCCCTTGTTTATTTCCTGTTCGAACAGCGAATTTGGGGAATCTTCTATTGATAATAGTCCCTGCAATCTGCACTGAGGCCGGTAGTCCTTTTGGTAGTCATACCATCTGTTCAGCTCATGGCCTCTCTTATTCATCCTTCTCAATGGCCGTATGATTTCCTCTCTTTTATCGTTCGTACAAAGATTTAAGTTGTTTTTTGGGTCTATTTTTGTTTCTTACTAGTACATTTTTTTTCTTGATTTTTCAGCTCGGGGGTCTTTATATATGGACGTATACTTACCATCTAATAAAGACATCATCTTCAAAGTTCAAAGCAATGAAAATAGCCGAGGAGGATGATTTGAAGCAACCGAACAAAGAATTTGATGCCAATGAGAAAACTCATCTCCTCAGTGTAGAAGCTCGTGATCAAGTTTCTGTACCCATGTTGGCTGATGAGGATCCAGAAAACCAACAAGTACACAATCTTCCCCTTCATGATAGATGCTAATTACAAGGAGTCCTGCACAGACCCTTTTTTAGAAGCGACTAATAAGAAAGAAATATTAATTTAGGGTCGGTTTGTTTGGGTTGAATAAGGCATCTGAATGGCCCAAGAAACAAGCAATTTTTGGCCACTTACTTAGAGGTCTCGTTCAGCCAAAACAAACAGACCTTTAGTGATTGCGAGGTCAGTAGGACCGAATTGGTAGCGGACCCTACTGATCACACAACCATTGGATCTCTACTAGTTTCTAGAAAATGATCTAATGTGTCTCTGTTTCTTTCGACTCTGGGTTTAGTGTAAGTAATATTTTTGCAGACATTGTCAGGTAAGCCTTGACAGTCCTTGCAAACAATCTCACCTAGAAAAAGACACAATTTTTCTGTAATTCAAACTTCCGTGCACTTGATTTCTTGAGGAATCACTAAATCTTTTTTTTTATTTTTTATGACAGATTGTGTATCAAGGATCAGGAAGCAAGGGGAAAGAATCGTTCTTGAACAAATTGGTTGAAGTCCTTCGCATGATAGTGGAGGAGGTATTGGCTCCTCCAACCATGGCAGCTGTAAGAATTTTTCTTTTGCTTACTGACAATCTCCATTAACGAGCTTGAAGCTTTTCCCTTTCAACAGCGCAGCGAATGTAGTTAGTAAAACGCACTTTTTTCACTTGTTATCAGATTGCAGGATTCGTTTTTGGCGCAGTTCCATGGCTGAAAAATCTCTTGGTTGGTGATGATGCTATACTAAGAGTTATCTATGACTCCATCAAATTACTAGGGTATGCCATGTTTGGTTCAACTTAATGCAACACACCTCTTTTTGGCTTATTTTCATTATGAATTTGGTATTTTTTTGGACAACATCTAACAGGGTATTAGTTGGAAAAAAAGAAACCCTCATTTTGAACTTATTTTCATTTTTTAGGGATGGAACAATTCCTTGCATTACCCTTATACTTGGAGGCAACCTCACACAAGGCTTACGCAAGGCAACTTTAACGCCTCTGACGATCATTGTTGTCATCTGTGTGAGATACCTAATTCTTCCGGTGATTGGAATTGGAGTGGTTAAAGGAGCCAATAATTTTGGATTATTGCCATCGGATCCTCTCTTCCAATTTGTGCTAATGCTCCAGTTTACATTGCCTCCTGCAATGAATATCGGTAAGCAACTCTTACTACTATTTTCATGCAAACATATTTAGAATGTGGGCAATCCGTTTGCATATCAGTCGCAATCAAGCGAAAATGTCTGAAATAACCTCAACATGATGTGTTACATGTTATAATGGATGAGTTATATGGTACATGCAGTCAGATCAAGGGCAGGGCTGCCTTTGGAATAAGGGTGCAGTTGCCCCCCCCCCCCTCTTTACCCTTCAAAGTTTGGCAAAGTAGTACTAGCAACTTTTGAAAATTCAGATTTTTATCATTAAAAATTGTGCTTTGCCCCTCTTAGACCAAGAAAAACTTACATTATACTAAAACTTTACCCCGGTTAAAAAATAATAATAATAATAAATCTTTGTTCCGCCACTGAGTTAGACTGCACACGCACGGATCAATGCTAACTTGAGAAGTTGTAATTGTGCAGGAACCATGACCCAATTGTTAGAAGTGGGACAAGAGGAGTGTTCAGTGTTAATGATGTGGACTTATTTGGCTGCAACCTTAGCACTCACTGGATGGTCCATAGTCTTCATGTGGATCTTGACTTAAAATCAAGCTTTGGATTGGGTATGGGTCACCATTCTTGACAAAAAAAAAAAAAATGGGGGTGGGGGGTGGAGGGGAGTAAAAGAAAAAACAAAGAGAAAAAGGTTAATTGATTATTGATCACAGAAGCCAAAAGGGCAACAAGTGATTGTTTCAATTTTATTATTTATTATTTATTATTATTATTCCTTTTTGTTTTGATTCTTTCAAGTATAGATGTATGTTTAGTCAATTGATGTAATGAAAGCATTTGTTTGTTGTAACAATATATTGAAGATATGAATACAAACTTTGTCCAATTTCATGCCAAGAATGATTGGTTTTTATGTACTCCCTATGTCAAGAAATAAGTCTCATGTATTTGATATTTTTCTGGGCAAAAAGATTGAATTTTGACCCAAAAAAATATACACATTAAATTCTAAAAATTATCACTAAAACTTACTTTAGGATTGCATGAAGATAGCTATTTTTCATAATTTTTTTCGTGAAAGTTCATTCAAATTTTATCCCTACCCGAATGTGATAAGAGGAATTTGTGTGAGATGGTCTCACATATGAGACGGATCTCGATGAGACATGGGCTCGCCCACTGCTCATGAGAGGGTAAACCATTTACTATCTTGACCCGGCTCACACAATTTTTTGTCATGTACTATGTGATAAATATGACTTGAGGAATGAAGCACATTTTGTGACACTAGTCTCCATTTAGGAGATGCAATTAATATTGGGGAAAAATAATCCCAAATGATCTACAGTTAGGAGTTTATGAGGATTTGGTTTGAGGTTAATTCAGAAATGGCATGCTGAATACTTAATCACTAAGTCAATATCTGATCATACAAGGTAATACATCTCTATCATGTTAACTGTAATTAATTGAATTCACTCACTTTGTGAAATTTTGGAAAGTTTGAAGATTTTGTAAGAAAATATACCCACCCTCTCCTTATTGTTCTGAAAATTACACATATCACCCTAATCATTTGATTCAACTTAACGATGTTAATTAATAGCGCGCACTTTATGTTCGGGGTGAAAATTTCTATAGCAATTCTCTAGACTACTTGATGCAGCACGAAAATCAAAAGCAAGCCACAACAGTCCGGCCGCGCAGGAAGAACGACATGCCCGGGTTGCTCAAGATCCGCCCGGGCTAACTTCAAGACCCGACCGGGTAAAAGGGGATCCGGCCGCACTACATCCTTGCCCCGCCCGGACCAACATTGCTTGACGTTGTTTCGTTTGCGTCGTCAAAATCTGAACGAGTTTCGGTTTATTATTCCTTTTTGTTTTTGATTTATTTTTAGAATCCTTTTTAGAATAGGTTTTTCTTATTGTTTTAGTATAAATAATCTTTCACTTCTTTTGTTTTAGAAAAGTTTATTATTATTAATTCAAGAATTGTTTGGCAATTATTTATCCCTCTTTCACTTCCTTTATTTTCTTTATTCAAGAATTTTGTTGAAGTTCTTCTTGGGAATCCTTATTCCTTGCAGAATAATTGGTTTCGATCAATTATTAGTTACTATTCCGCTGCGTCTTTACATCAGTTGGTATCAAAAAAGGTCGATCCTTGGACGATGGCTAACGATGGAGGAAACAACGAGGGTACACAAGCCATTCTTGCTAGTATCGCCGCTCTTACACGTTCAATAGAGCAACAATCACGTCTGATGGAGCAACAAGCAACGCGTCAAAATGAGTTTTTGATGGCACAAGCAACGAGACAAGATGAGCTTTTGACAGCGATTGGGCGATTAGCAGTTGGTGGTGGTGATGTCAACCCCGGAAACCGAAACGACGAGCGTGAGGAAGATCTCCGTCGCGTTGATCCGTAGGGTTAATCGTAATATTCGTGATGAGGGGGTCATGGGAGCACCCCCACGCCCTAAGATTCTGGCAGATATTCCATCCTTTAATGGTAATTTATCTGTTGAAGATTTCATGGATTGACTTTCGGAGGTCGAAAAGTATTTTGATTTAATGCAAGTTGAGGAAGAACGAAAGGTCCCTTATGTGGCTTACAAATTGCGAGGAGGTGCTTCTGCTTGGTTGGAACAATTGTTAAGATTAAAAGCTCGTACAAATGAACCACCTATTCGTACTTGGCGAGACATGAAACGGGAGTTGCGGGGGACGTTTCTTACCTGATGATTATGCGCAAGTCCTCTACACCAAACTCCTTAATTGTAAACAGGGCAGTCGTACGGTGGAGGAATATGTTCATGATTTTCTGACCATCACTGCAAGGGTGGATTTGTACGAAACGGAAGCACAGCAGGTTTTAAGGTTTATTGGTGGTCTTCGTCTTGGTATCAAAAATCAAGTCGAATTATTTTCTTCGTTTGTGATGAATGGGGCTATTACTAGGGACAAAAAGGTGGAAATTCAATTGGCCTCTTCTTTTCGTTCCCCTACACCTTTTAACAAGTTTGGTGATGCGTCTTCTTCTAGTACCAAGGCCCAAAATTCTGTTGCTCATAATGATGGGGATTCGGAGCAAACACTGGCTGCGGATTCTAAGAATGATGGTGGAAAGCAACCTATAGCAACAAGGAATCAACCGGTTCGTCGTAATAATAATATTCCCAATACTTCTAATACATATGCAAAGCCTCATGGGAATAAATGCTTTAAGTGTAGTCAACCGGGTCATATCTATAGTAATTGTACTAGTGGTAAAGATAAGGAGGTCCATATGGTGGAGCGTGATGGGTATCTTGAGGAGGATGACGAAGACGAGAGTGAAGAAGTTTGCTACGACCCTAATCTTGAAGAAGATGATGATGGTGATGATCATGCGTCATATGTGATTCGTAAGCTTATGTTGACTACTCCAATCAACGACGAGGATCCTCAATGGCACAATATTTTTCACACCAAAGGAAAGGTACATAATTTTGCTTCTACAATTATTGTTGATAGTGGTAGTAGTGAAAACTTGGTGTCACGTGGGTTGGTCGATAAGTTGAAGCTCGAGGTACGCAAACATCCTACTTCTTATTCTGTGGGGTGGATTAGTAATATCGGTAATATCAAGGTACATGAGCAATGTTCTATTCCTATTTCCATTGGTCGTTATAAGGATGAAGTATTTTATGTGATGTTGTTGATATGAATGCATGCCATGTTTTGTTGGGTAGACCTTGGCAATATGATCTTGGTGTTATTTATGATGGGAAGGAGAATTTTCTGAGTTTTACAAAAGATGGGGTTCGTTTTCGTTTATGCTCTTTGACAGACAAAAGTTTTACAAAACAAGCGCCTCGTAAACCGATTATTTCCTTGTGCACTGCCAATGACGCAACTTTCGGGCCGCGTAATTTTATTCAAGCTTCGGAGGCGACCGATATTATCTTTGACTTAAAAGAGAATAGGGTTGTCGACGACAACAAAGACGAAGTTCTTTCTCTGTTTGAAGATGTTGTGCGTAGCGTTGATCAAAGGGAGGACGATCAACAGAGGAAGGCCGTGACAAATGGTATACACTTATATCCGGTTGATATTCGTTTGCCCCAGGTTGTACATCGTGATCATATGTCCTCCAAGAATTTGTTCCGTTGGGTCGGGAAAATTCCAATTTTTTCATGGACGTCAAAATTAATGATGTTGCTTTATTCAAAATATATTTTCAAATGGAACGACACTTTTCAAACATCAGGGTTGAACTCGGGGACGAGTTCGTTTGAAGAGGGGGTGTATGATGCAGCACGAAAATCAAAAGCAAGCCACAACAGTCCGGCCGCGCAGGAAGAACGACACGCCCGGGTTGCTCAAGATCCGCCCGGGCTAACTTCAAGACCCGACCGGGTAAAAGGGATCCGGCCGCACTACATCCATGTGTTATGGAATTGACCCTCCAACACCCAACACCCAAGCAAATCGCTAGAAAACCCGGCACCACAAACAAGCATAAGAAATAAGAAACCCAAAGCAAAAGACAAAAACGAACACAAGAAATTGTTTACCCAGTTCGTCAATATGTTTGACTACGTCTGGGGGCACTACCAAGCCAGGATCTTGCACTATAATATGTAAATATGGAGTTACAATGAGTTATGGGGCGGAACATTGTTTATAGAGCAAACCTAGAAAGAGTCCTAAACCTAAACATAAGAGGAATCCCAAAATAACTGCAATTCCCGCAACCTGTGACGCGGCACCAGGCGCCCGCCTGGTCCTATGCAAGCGCCCGCCTGCATTTATTTCCGCCAGGAACCAAACTTTCTGCCCAAAAGGGCGCCCGCCTGGTCTATACCAGGCGCCCGCTCGCCTGGCTGATGCAGAATTTTCTTCTCTCCGTTTTCTTTTAGATCTCTACTCCAACACCATGCCCCGCCCGGACCAACATTGCTTGACGTTGTTTCGTTTGCGTCGTCAAAATCTGAACGATTTTCGGTTTATTATTCCTTTTTGTTTTTGATTTATTTTTAGAATCCTTTTTAGAATATGTTTTTCTTATTGTTTTAGTATAAATACTCTTTCACTTCTTTTTTTTTTAGACAAGTTTATTATTATTAATTCAAGAATTGTTTGGCAATTATTTATCCCTCTTTCACCTCCTTTATTTTCTTTATTCAAGAATTTCGTTGAAGTTATCTTGGGAATCCTTATTCATTGCAGAATAATTGGTTTCGATCAATTATTAGTTACTATTCCGTTGCGTCTTTACATCACTATTAAATTGTGAAAATATTTTTACATTTATTCCTTTAATCATACTCTTTGTCAAGATAAACCAAACATCTAACATCAAATCAATAGGCGTAAATTAGGTTACATTGCTTTGATCATTTATTCAAAAAACAAAACCTAAGCATTTATAAGATCAAAGTCTTTTTTATCACAAAATTCAGTGTTAGGGCTCGTCTGGTATACAGTTATAAAAACTGAGATTTTTCAAAACGGAGCTTTTTTTTACGCTACTATTTGGAGCGGCAAAAAATGGCTAAGAATTTTGAAAAGCTCTCCATTGAGACGCTTAATTAGCAAAACGCTGATTCTTTTTCCCAGCGTTTTGAACGCGCCGCTCTACCAAACAAGCCCTTATTCACTTGTAATACTTAGTTTTTTTTTTTTTTTTTTTTTTTTTTTGAGGCTACTAGTGTCTTATTTGTTGTCTATCATATCTAAATAAAATTTTGACTTGCTTTATATGGATCTGGAACTGTGATAACAATCAATTTGTGTACTCCCACCGTCCCTATTTTAAGATTCTTAGTTGCTTTATTCCTTAAATGACAAATGATGAATAATATTTTGGACATCCTTGTCCTCATAAAGTTCATACTCCGTATATTACAAAAAAAAACATCACTTACCCATCTACTTTTCACTCACTTGCTTTATGAATGGACAATTATATCCTCCACACACTATTATTCTTGACTCAAATTTGCATTGATTTCTTAATAAGCGTGTAAAGTCAAACTAAGAACCTTAAACTAAACCGGGATGGAGGGAGTATTACTTTACAACGGTTAGACTAAAATTTGACCACATTTTCTTTTGAAAATGATACTCTCTTAGTCTCAAAATGATTTTTCATTTGTCTAACTGCAACATCATCAAATAAATAGTACTGTAGAAGGAGCGCCAAATTCTAAATTCTTATTCCCTATGTCCTGAAATGAACGTCCAGAAAACTTTCAAATTAGCTCTTGGACAAGAGTAAATTTGATTTTTTTTTGACATTCATTTAGGGAAAGTCAACTATACTAATTTGCATAAAGTAAAAGGTTTTACTTTATGAGGGACCAATCTACATAGTCAGAGGGACCAAAATGAAAAGGATTTATTTTCTGAGGGACCAATTTACACGGATTTCAAACCGCTGCACCCCTAGTTAGCTCCACCCAATGTTCCGATTGGAGCCACCTCATTTTAGCTCCACCCAACGGTTGATATATGTCCGAACTCGGTGAGACCCACAAAAAATTGAAATCATCTTAACCGCACACCCAAACCGCTCGCCTATGTGGCCTTGATCGGAGCCGTTGGATGGAGGGGTGAAGCTAACTTGGGTGGAGCGGTTCCGGGTCCAATTTACACCGTCAGAAAACTAACCAAAAATGAAAAACTGAATAAAAGACTGACAGACAAACATAACGAATTAACGCCGTCACTTTCCGGATTTTGGAGATTCATTGAAATTAGTCAGATTACAAAGAAAAAGCTACGAATCTTCGTTCCCGCAAATCTTCAGTCTCCCCACAAACAGTATTTCCCCCATTTGCAATTCTCCATAAACCCATCACCATCATCTTTCCCCAATCCATAAATTAACACCCAAAAGTTCACTTTTTTGAGAAATTCACGAACTGGGTCATTCGGATCAAGCGTATGAGGGGTGAAATTTTACTGATGAAGGGTAAATTGAACCTCAAATTAATCGTTTTTGTTGGGGTTTTGGTGGTGGTGTTGTTGGGATTGATTGGGGGCGTTTATGGGTCAAAGATTTCTAAGGTGCCGTATGCGGGTTCAGGTGGTGGTGATCGATTTGATGACAGAGTTGATCAACCTCCGGCGCGGCGGTCTCTTTTGTCTCTTTCTGAGTGAGTTTTTCGTTTCCTTTTTTTTGATTCTTTTTATTTTTGTTGATTTTTGTGATTTTGAGGTAAATGGGGTTTGGGTTTTGTTTAAAGTAAAAATGATTTGTATTTGTGAAGTCAAAATTGATTTTTTGGTTTTGTTGAAATTGTGTTGAAAATTTAAAATGATTTGTATTTGTGAAGTTAAAGATGATCTGTGTTGTTGGTATTATTTTCGTCTGGAGTCTTAATTTTTTACCCATAATTCCTTTGTTTATGACTTGCATTTGGTTTAGGGTTTTTGTAGAATTCTGTTGATTTTAAGAGAAGTGATTGTTTTATTACTAAAGAGCATCTACATATCTGAAAATTCATACTCTGTGGGGGGGGGGGGGGGGGGGTTGGTGGAGGTTGCTTACGACAATTAACTCAATTCCAGTTTGATGTAACAATCAAAATTCAACCTTCGAAAACCAGTGGCTGAATGTTTGCTTTGTTAACTTTTAAAAGTTCTTGATTTACTCATGTCAGTTGTAGAAATTTGTTGTTAAAATGGTGAGTACTTCTGTTCTGAAGGCCAATTATTCCAGTTTCAAGATGGGTTTATATAGGTGAAACTCACATTTTCAGGCATGAAATGTTCCGAATCAGTTCATCTAGTTCTTATGAATGTCCAAGAATGCAATTTTGGGGGAGTACAGCAATATGACCTTTGTGAAATTCTCATTTGCAGTATAACATTTGGCTTTCATCTAGTTTATTTTATGTAGCTGTATAAAATATACTCCCTCCGTCCCAAAATGATTGACCAAATTTGTGAAAATTTACTCTTGAGCCCAAAATAACTGTGAAACTAACTAGTCAGAGACGTCACGGTTTCTTCTCTAACAGTGAGCACGACACAGTGCTAGTTGCTGCCTTGGATGGGACAATTAATCTGGTGGATCCAAAATCAGCTAGAGTTCTCTGGTCTTTTGCATCGGGACCGCCAATATACTCTTCATATCAGGCTCCTGTGAATCGTGATAATGACTTGGAAAATGCTTCTGCAACTACTAGTACTTATTTTGTAGATATTGGGGATGACTGGAAATTGTTTGCGCACACTGAGCTTGGGAAAGTGGTATGTATCTCAAACTTTGACTTTACCGTTTCTGTACTTTAGTTTCCATACCTACACCTACTATTATTAACTTTTATACGAAGATATATCGTAATAGATGAATATAGGTACTGAATGCCAAGATTATGGGTTGTTAAATCTGGTAGTTTTTTTTTTTTTTTCGTGTTACAACCTTGTTTAAACTATTTGTAACAAGTATGACCTCAAACCTGCTATGTTCTAAGATTAAGTGGCTTGCGCCTAATTGGCTTCATGGATTACTGTGCCACCTACTTTCAGCATTTTACTTTCTTTTTTACAAGGCTAATTCCTGCCTTGCTGGTAGGGCCACCCACATATTAATGTCAAGTAATTCATCAGTCCGTCTGAAATTATAGATGGACTGTGCACAGAGGAGGTGTTTGATTATTACGTTTCTCAACTAGGTCCCTTACAATTTAGGAAAATGAGTGTGGGGCTGGTTGGGGTGGGAGGGGGGGTATCAGGTTATCAGGTTTGTAGGCTGAAATAGGTACAAATTTTTAGGCTTTTTCTAATTCTCAACTATAGAGTTAGAGCTACATGTGAATATTCCTTCGTGGGAAGAATATCTTACTCCCAGATATTTTTTATTTTAATCTTATGTTATTGGGAAAACAAATCTGAAATGGGGAGATGGGTTTCAGTTGTTTGAGTTGGATGGGTTTTTTAATTTATTTTTTTCTTTTTAATTATTCAGCAATCTCTTCAGTTTGGATTTGATATGTAGCGATATACAGTATACTGGAAAGAAGATTAATTACATGTTATACCCATTATATTTGATGTTGTTTACCATTTGATTGTTTTTTTTTTTGTATAAAGCATTGGTTCTTGTGTATGTCACTTAAATCTGACTACTAAATACTTTTTACTCTCAGAATCTCGATAGGACTCCCGAAGAGTTTCTTAGGATCACACCACACATAACAGAGGATGGAGGTGTTGTACTCGGTTCTAAGACAACTACCGCTTTTCTAGTTGATGCCAAGACCGGGAGATTAATACACACTTATAGCATGTCCGATTCCCCAACCACGTCAGTGACCAACGAACAGTCCGGTCCCACTTTTATCAAATCGATTGATGAATTTGACGAATGGGAAAAGTCAAACTCTGTGAACCTTAAACCCGATGACCTGCCTCTTTATATCACAAGGACAGATTATTTGCTCAAGTCATTTGCTGCAAACTCAGGTAAAGTTCTGTGGAACTTGACTGTTTCTGAAATTGGTACTGCTTTCCTTTGTCAAGATAATGAGAATTTATTTAGTGGGGCCCCTCCAAACATGGGGAATGAACTCCCATCTGAACCTGGTGTCTCTTTCAATATGCCTTTGTCATGCCAATCAAAAGCTGTTGTTTTTCGGGTACGCAATCCTCGTATGTTGGAATCTCTCTCCACGGCTCGTAGCCTACCTAAAGATCATCATAATGATCTGATGCTTCCGTTTCCTTCAACCAATGACATGGTCCCATCCCCGCCAGAACTGAAGAACTTCCTAGACTCTTACTACAATAATAGCGCTGATGTGGCACTTTCTTTGCCTACAGAAACTAAAGAGTCTGGAAACTTTAGTCAACGAGTTGTGAACTTTAGCCAACAAGATGTGAGAAAGCTCTACGATTCGCTTTCTTGGGGGAATATAGCATTAGCATTTATTTCTTTTCTTTCAATTTTACTTGGTTCCGGTTGTCTTCCCTCAGTAGCTCAGAAGCCAACTGAGCAGCCAGGCAGCTCAAATGCAAAAGCTTCATCTTCTAAAAAGAAAAAACAACGGAAATTAGGAACGAGTAAAGCCTCATCCGATGAAGAGAGAAATGCTCAGATTGATAAAGAAACAAAGCCGTTGCTAAATTTCAATCAAATGATCGATTGTGATGGGGATGGACGTAGCATAGGCAAACTATTTGTTTCGAGTAAAGAAATTGCAAAAGGAAGCAATGGCACCATTGTACTAGAGGGAATTTATGAAGGTCGTCCGGTTGCTGTGAAACGCCTTGTTAGGGCCCACCATGATGTGGCCTTTAAAGAAATTCAGAATCTTATTGCATCTGATCGGCACTCGAATATTGTCAGATGGTACGGGGTGGAATATGATCAAGATTTTGTTTATCTTTCATTGGAGAGGTGTACTTGTAGCCTTAGTGACTTAATTCAGATGTACTCAGAATCAATGGAAAAGCCATCGTTTTCAGATGGCCAACCTTCTAAGGCTATGACAGAGTATAAAGTCCGATTAGATTTGATGAAAAGTGCTATGCAGGACGTTGGGTTGTGGAGAGCAAATGGTTACCCCTCGCCTTTATTGCTGAAATTGATGAGGTTAGCTTAAGCTTGTATGCTTAGATTGTTTTAATTGATTAATTCTTGCTCCCTCCGTCCCAAAATGAATGTCTTTTTTGTATAAATTTTTGTCCCAAAATGAATGTCATTTTTTCTATGAATTTTTGTCCCAAAATGAATGTCTTTTTATATAAAAACTGTACTCAAATGATTTTTCACCTAATATTTTCACTATTCATCATATACTTGCAAAACTAAATGTTCAGAAAGTAAATATCAAAAATATTTATGCATTTTTTGCCATTAAATTTTATAAAAAGTAAACAGTTTCTGAATATCCCTTAAATGAAAACTAGACATTCATTTTGGGAGGGAGGTAGTATGATATTATTGCTGATCTAGTTTATTAAGTTGCAGAAGTTTTAAACTTTGTTTATCAATTCTAAATTTAGGGATGTGGTATCGGGCCTTGTGCATTTGCATGAATTGGGAATAATTCATCGTGACCTAAAGCCTCAAAATGTGTTGATTATCAAGGAAAGAACATTATGTGCGAAGCTTTCTGATATGGGCATAAGCAAGCGTCTTGTCGGGGATATGTCTTCTTTGGGTCATCATGCTACTGGTAAGTAACCTCAACTATTTCCTTACACAAGGCTTATGAATATAGGCGCGTATATATGTATTATGCACATACATACACATATATATATAGGTATACATATATACACATGTACATGCATTTATATAGACACACACACACACACATTTATGTTTATGTATATATATATATGTATTTTACACATACATATATATGTATACATATATACATATATACGCATATACACATGTACATGTATTTATATAGACACACATACACAGATATGTGTTTATGTATGTGATTTCACTACCTACTACTACCTTTGTCCCTAAATGAATGTCCATTTCCAAGATATGTTTGTCCCAAAAATGATTTTTTTTTTTTTTGTAACGAACTTTGTCCCTATATGCTCTTTTACCAAATGTTTTTCACTAATCCCTTTATACTTGCAAAACTAAATGTTTAGAAAGAGGATTATTGTATAAAAAGTAAAGATTTTCAGAATGTCCCTTAAAATGAAATTTGGACATTCATTTAGGGACGGAGGGAGATTTTTTTTTTGCAGTTTCTTTAGTACAGTATTTCATAGATGATTTTCGACAGGTTACGGAAGCTCGGGATGGCAAGCACCAGAACAGCTTCTTCATGGACGGCAAACTCGTGCAGTTGATTTGTTTAGTCTAGGTTGTGTTCTCTTTTATTGCATCACTGGTGGTAGGCATCCATTTGGGGAGCATCTTGAACGAGATATCAATGTTGCAAAGAACCAAGTGGACCTTTTCTTGGTCGAGAACATACCAGAAGCTGTGGATCTTTTCTCTCATTTGTTAGACTCTTGTGCGGACCGCAGGTAAGAACACAATCCTCTTTGAGAAAACCTACCCTCTCGTTTTTATTGTGGTATTTTGTATGATATGGTGCAATAGTGCATGTCCATGTATAATAATGGCTTTGATTTAAACAACAGAAGGGTAAAAAATGAAATGATTTTGTATTCGATGTCCAAGTTATTGGGAACTGTTGTATCGTGATGCTCTTGAGAAACCAGATCCTCTTTGTTAGAAGTTACAACAGCCAACTTAGATGGACTCCCTCCGTTCCATAAAGACGTTCCCATTTGCCATTTTTGCTTGTCCAGAAAATATAGTCCCATTTCTGAAATTGTTAGGTTATAATCACTTAACTTCCAAAATTTCCAAGCAAGGAAGAAATGGGAGAGAAGCAGTGGCGGAGACAGATTTTTTTAGTAATCTTTTTTTAAATGAGGGCAAACATCATTTTGACAATGAAATCTTATAATTCAATAACTAAATTTAGTTTAAAGGGGGGCAAAGTTTTTAATATAGTGCTATGTTTTCTTAGTATAAAGGCGGCAAAACATTAATTTAAAAGATGAAAAGCAATACTTTTAAAAGTTTCTAATGCTAAATTTGTGCATTTTAAAAAACAAAGGGGGGGGGGGGGGAACTGCCCCTTATTTCTTGCTCTGCCAGAAGAGAGGATGAGAGTCAACCAACGAAAAAAAGAGGGAGTAATAGAGTAATAATAAACCTAGGGGTGAGCGAAAAAACCGAAAAAACCGGTCCAATAAGCTATTGGTTAGGACCGGTTTCTAAAAATTCGAAAACCGAAATTAGTGGTTCGGTTTAGGTTTCCAGCTTGTTAGAACCGATAAGAAACCAAACCGAACCGATAACCTAAAACTATGTCATTTTATTCCTAGCTTATTATTTGAATTAATAGTTGTAAACTTTAATTTGTAGTTTTTGACCCAAGTAGTATGGCCCCTTGGCCCAATTCATACTTCAACCAGAAAATGTGCCTTATTTGACCTTATTATTTATTATGTGTAAATTGGGCCTCATTTGAATGTAGCCCATTAAGACGGCCCAACAAACCTACAACCCAACAGTCAATTCTATTGGTTTGACACCGAACCAAACCGATATCACACCGAAACCGAACAAACCGAACCATTAAGAAACCGAAGCTTAATGGTTTTGAATTATATAAACCGATAACTATTGGTTTGGTGTCGGTTTTGGCCTAAAACCGAACCAAACCGACCCGTGCACACCCCTAAATAAACCTCATTAAGGTTAGTAATGCATATGAAAACGAAAATACGGTGTTAAAATGTTTGAATAGTGAACTGGGATTATCATTATGGGATGGAGGGAGTATATGATTTGACTTCAATGCTCTAAGTTCCCGTTTTGCCTTTCTAAGGACTCGCGGGACATTTATGTCTGAAATTTCTACCACTGATATCTTGGCCCCCTTTTAATTACCCTGTGGTATATGTACAGGAAAAAGATAGTCAAAACAATTGAAATCTTTCGAAACATCATTATTTTTCTATAAATATATCTGTTAGCTGTTTTATGAGATTTATTGTCCAGGCCGAAGGCTATGGAGGTCCTACACCATCCTTTCTTCTGGAACTCAGAGATGCGACTGTCATTTTTACGGGACACGAGTGATAGGGTAGAACTGGAAGACAGGGAAGCCAATTCCGCTATTCTGAAAGCGTTAGAAAGCACAGGATCAGTGGCTTTGGGTGGCAAATGGGATGAAAAAATGGAACCTTCATTCATTTCTAACATTGGACGGTACAGACGTTACAAATATGACAGTGTTCGAGATTTGCTGCGAGTGATGCGAAACAAGTTGAATCATTACAGAGAACTACCCAAGGAAATTCAGGTTCGTTGTTTTTCTTGTCAGAACAACTATGAAACTCCCTCCATCCCATTTTAACCTACAAAAATAGCCATTTTGGGTGTCACTTTTAACTACAAAATCCCATAATAGAAACTTTTTAATACTTTTTAAATAATGAGACCCGTTTGTCATACTCATATCTAGTACCCACTTACTATTATGTCCCCCACTTTATCTCTCCTACCCAACTATCTACACTTACAACACATCGCGTTTTCCACTTTTTCCTTAATTCTTGTGCTCAACCTTAAATTTGTAAATTAGGTGAGATGGAAGGAATATGATTTTTCTTGTTCCAAAATGAGAAGCCTCTTGAGATTTTTTTTATGCCAAACATGTATTGTGTATTTGCGTTTCCTGTGAATATACTAGACTCACCCTTGCAACCACCTGTCCTAGTGTGCCCTTGTAATGCTTTAATGTCGAGGCCAAGGGCACTCGTGTACAATAGCTCATAAAAGTCCCTTAATATCGTTTCCATTAATTTTGACCAAAACACAAAATAATGGACACTCACTTGGGACGAAGGGGGGTACAATTATGTAGTTACGCTTCATTATAGCTCGACCCTTTTACTACTCATTCTTGAAATTGTCAAGTCAAGCTCGATCAAAGACTACTTGGCTCAACTAGAGCTCAAGCTAGATTAAAAGTAAAAGATCCGAGATGTTGAACTTGCAGTCCTGCTGTAATTGTTCAATTTTTTTTCTTAGCTGGGGATTGAACCGTTGAAATTATGTTGATTACAGGAGCTTTTGGGAGGAGTGCCCGAAGGGTTCGATAACTACTTTGCAAGTCGATTTCCGAAACTCTTAATTGAGGTATACAAGGTTATGTACAGATACTGCAAGGAAGAAGAATGGTTCCAGAAGTACCAGAATAATGATGTAGTCTAACTTATAAACTCTCACTGGAAATTAGATGTTCAAGGCATGAAGGCTATATATGTATATGTATATGTATATCTGTCAACTGTAACTTATATTGGCTTACATGTAAATTTGGCAATGAAATAAAAACATTTGTACCGACACCAGAGTTAGTTGTAGTGTACAAGCATGAATCTCAGTCTCTGTATCTCTCTCTCTCTCTCTCTCTCTCTCACACACAGAGAGAGAGATACTGGAAATTTGTTTGAGCTATTATCGAGATGAAATCGATGTATTTGCATCGTTGAAACTTAATTTGTTTGAAGATATTTCTCGATGGATGTTAGTTATCGATCCATCTTCTCCCGTTACTTCTAACTGAACTTTGTTCCGTTTGCCTTCGTTTGGACCGGCTTCTGACAGACTCTTCTTTCTCATCCACAAACGAAACAAACTTTCGAAGGCGCCTCGATTGTGATGAGCTTCGAATAGAAGGTTCCGGAACATCCTCGACATAATGTTTACTAAATTCTCGTATCATCCTGATCATGTATATTACGAGCGTGATAAAACAAGCGATTCCACATATCAAAAACAGACCTTTGAAACTATTCAGCTCAAGCCGGTCAACTTCAAGCTTCGCGCCTTGTGAACTGCAAGCACTTCTCATGAGCCATTTGTCGTGGATTCTCTGAAGTTCTCCATTTTCCGAGATCTTCAGCATGGCCGTTGAAAAGTCAACTGCGAGCGGAGAGTCCCGGGGAAAGGCCTGACATGAAAAATCGAGGTCAAATTATACATGGTCCATAAAATAATATTTTCAAGAGTTAACAGTCCTAAAATGAATGTCTTTTTACGAAAGAGCTATCACACTTTTGATCCAATTTACCATGATTAAGTTTCGGTTTTAACCATCCATGTATTTCCTTAACAATTTTAGCCATCCTACAAGATATACGCATTCAATTTAACCATACCCCTCAACGACATTCAAAAAAGTTAGTTTTTGTTATAAAAGACTTAACAAAACTAACAATAATCGCCAAAACTAAAGACATCCAAAAAGTTAGATCCCTTCCACACCAACCAACGACTCGAATATTCCATAACCACGCCAAATCACTGCCAAGCGCCACCAACATTCAATAAGCTTGAACAACATCCTTCAGCCCTCTCCTCCATTTAACTCACTCCATTTGGCATTGCAACATTTAACTTTTTTGTATGTAGTTAGTTTTTGACAACTTCTCGTTAAATCTGTTAAGTTTTATTAACCAAAACCAACTTTTTTGGATGTCGTTAAGGGATAAGATGAAATTGAATGCGTATATATAGTAGGATGGTGAAAGCTGCTAAAAAGATACACAGATGGTTAAAACTGAAGCTTCATTATAGCACAGTGGTTTGAAAATGTGATGGGCCTTGTCACCTTGAAGAAATAAACGTACTCGTGAAGGACTAAAGAGAAGAAGATAACTCACAAATCCCCACCCGTTTTTCGTGAACTCTTGACCCACGATGCTGAAATCGCAACGGGTCGAGAGGAAGAGCTCTGCATACGGGCGTTCATCCACCACTGCAGCAACCCCACCATTGTGGGGACCCTTTTTCAAGGCTCTAGCGTAGTCTTTTGGCAAGGTGAGAGGAACGAGTCTAGACTTATGAATACCAAGTTCTTCAATCAAGTAATTACGCGCGAAAGAACCTTGTTGATAGCCAATCGGATCGTTGTTTGCTTGTAAACTACTGATCCCTTTAATCGAGGAAGAAAGCTTCTGAACGGTCAGGATTGACGTCAGACTTGCCGTGTAGCTAGAGTTGATTATCAGAACGGCAAATAACCACAAGATTACCACGACGCGACCAAGCGTGCTCATCGTGTTTTCTCCTGCATAAATCCATGAAGTTCGTAGTTTCTCAGACAAGGAAAGTAGACATGCAAGGTTGACATGGCATTGAAAGAGCATTGGCATGGCAATGCATGTTGGGACTTCCCTTAGTTTTTCAACATTCTAAGAAAAATTAGTTTGTTGCATTACTTGGTAACTAGAGTGTGGTACGTTGCATAGTAATTATTTCAAACGTGAAGTCAATATTTATTTCACTTACTGTGGGAGAAAAATAAGGTTGAAATGCTAAACCTGCAAAGCCACGGCGCAAAGATTAGTCACACAAAAAAAAGAAACACGAAGTAGTTGACTTTTAAGCAATTTTGGTAGCAAATATCTACAAAAATAGACACTCACCATAGAACCGTGATCATTTGTTTTCTAGGCGGACCACGAAATTGATCGTTAATCCGGTGCTCGAGAATCCAAACAACAACACCCATGATAAGGAAGAAAATTGCGATAACGCCCCACATCCCTGCATTAAACGGTCTCAGAAATGCCCAAGTACCCGAGTTCAACCTCCTAACTGGGGCCACCACCACGAGCCCAGACTCTGTATACGGTTGTGTAAAGTCCGCCATTCTTGTCCGGTTAGTAATAATAGCAATATCACCAACCACAGCATCATAAACCTACACCAGAGAGCAGTTGGTTAAAGCAGTGGCGAAGTCATAATTTTGTAGAAGCGGGTCAAAATTATGATTTAGTGCCATTTTGCCTAAACCAAAAGGGGTCAATAATGATAAAATTTACTTTGTTAGGGGAAAAAATGTTAAATTCTTAAACTTGTTAGTGGTAAAAATGACACAACTCCAAAATCACGAGGGTCACTCGGCCCCCTTGGCTTTGGCGTAGCTTCGCCACTTGGTCAAAGTGTTGTACAGTACAATCATCCAAGTTTTCCGAGCTAAAACTTACACCAGCATTCATTAAGCTCACAAGCTCCGTGCAGCTCGGATTGTTATGTCCGTCCCCGTATGCATAAAACTTGTACGGTACTGCATACGGGAGCAAGTTGAGGGAAGCTGTGAAAACATCAATGCAGTAACCTTTGAACATGTCCGTACCGGAAACTTTTCCGACAAAGTCCTGAAAACTGACCCGATTTGGTACTCCGATTCTCAGTTCCTTCCCATTTTGCGGGAAAACCCATCCGCGAGGCTTCTCGATTGTTTGTCCGGGCCAGATTACGCTCAATAGTTTCTCAGATGAACTAGTTTGATTGAATGGATTAATGTAGAGTGTTTCTGGAGGAACGACTGACAAACCTGAAGAATTTGACCAGTACCCGATTTTTCTGACACCTGTACCAATCACATTAATGACCTCAAACGCAGGTCTGATGAGGTTTTTGTCAGAAGTATACTCGATTTTTCCCGATACCCCAGTGAAGTTGACCTTTCGGATGCAGTCAGCCAACATGTTCCCTCCGTTAAAGACTCTCAGCTCATCAAGATTCAAGCTCCCCTCGTGTAAATCTTTCAACTTATGATCTTTCGAAAATGAAATATTTCCGCCCTGATCAAGAAACGCGTTAATGGCATGAGCGAGTATCCACACAGTGTCATAAGCATATAAACCATACGTACTCAAACCGATCGACCCATTTCCTCTACCTTTACCTTTACCTTTACTTGACAAGCTTCTCCACCTAGAAACAAACTTCTTTTTTGTTCTGAATTCGGAGTATATGTTCGTAAAGTAATAAGTCCTTGGACGGACTCAACTTTCTCAGAAGGCAAAGGAGAACTACTTTCTAAGAAAGTCGAAAGCCAATTTGAGGCTATCCAAACGTACCCACTATTCATCATACCAAGAGACCGAGCAATTTCAAGAACATCGATACCCCATTCAGCGTAAGTATGAAGAACAATGATTCGAGACTCGAGTAATGCCACCTTGACCAAGACATCTCGTATGTCGTTTTGAGTTGACCAAGGTTTCATAGGAGCTTTGTAAGAGATTTTACACTGTCTTTCTTCTAATTGATCCGATAATGAAGTTATACCGTTCCTCCCATGTTGATCATCAACGTAGATTGCAATCACTTGTCTCCATTCGTAGTGATCTATTATATCTGCAATTGCAGCCATTTGAAAGAAGTCGTTTTGATTTGTTCGAATGAAAAAAGGGTATTGAAGTGAGGATAAAGTAGGGTCCGTGGCGGTGAAAGATAGAAGAGGAACTTGAAGTTCATTCACGACGTGGGAAATCATATGAGCTGCTACTGAAGAGTGAGGGCCTATTATTGCCACGGTTTCACTCCCCATTATGTCCAAAGCTGAAATAAAAGACTGGTACATTAATATAACATATGATTAATTTTTCGCGAAAATGCTACCAAGTGAAGAAAAATGATTTTAATAAAGAGAAAGTATGGTGTACCCTCGACAATGCTTAAAAAGGCGCTATAGTTGGAGTCGTGCATGGTTAATTTGAGCTCCGTCCCGCGAAGAATATTTGGATTGGAATTCACGTCCTCTATTGCAGCTTCTAGAGCGATTTTCGCAACTTTTCCAACTATGCTCTCGTAAATGAACAAAGATGCAATGTTGACAACTTTGGGTCGGTTAGAAACATTTTCATCAAGCCCATTACAAGAACGTCCATTGAGATAAATTGTTAAAACTAGCACCCAAATTAGATTCACCAGCATATGTCTCATCAATGACTCCCTGTAATCCAAAGAACAGAATCAATAGCTTTAACTTCAGTACAAGAAATTTCTTTGTTCGTTTTTTTTTTTTTTTTCAATTATGATATCCTTGGCTACAGGGTTTTCATAACCAAAATGGAAATAAAAATGGAAAGTAAACTTCAGTAAATAAATGTTTGTAAAAATGTTAGAGATCCTTGCGAAAACAGAGAAGAAAAAACATGAAAGCTAAAACTTCCTCTGCTGTTTTACATCTCCTTTGTTCTTACTCATTTCTTTGTGTTTTCGAATGGAAATGGAAAACAACTAAACATAAATACTTCATTTTTTTCTTTCCGCTCCTCTCATGAAATCTATGACTAAATGGAGCATTACTCCTATTCATCCCAGAAAGAGAGTTACAAGTTTCTATGATTCTCCATACCTGTTAAAGGCTGCATTTCTAATGTTCAGGTTCTTATTTTTCTTTACGAAGATATGGTAATCATCTACATGAAAAAAATACTTCCCCCATACTTTATCTCATTTGATAATTGAAAGCGATACGAGTCTAATTGGGATTGAAGAAAATACTCTCTACGTCCCACCTCACTTGAGAATTATTTCCATTTTCGTCCGTCACACTTCACTTGAGACTCTCCAAAATGGTAATCTTTTTATAACTTTATATTCAATCTACCCCACCCACTCATTCTCTCTCTTTATTTTCCACCACACAATTCATTCAATCAACCTACTTGAACCCCACTCATTCTCTCTCTTCATTATCCACCACACTTTTTCTTATTTTATTATTTTTCTTTAGTTATTGTGCCCACCTCTTAAGTCTCAAGTCTCAAGTGAGGTGGGACGGAGGGAGTATATGACATTGGAGACGCTCGCTCGATAGTGCGTTCTGGAGGGTGAAAATTCAAGTTCTTTCTTCTTTCCTTTCCTTTTTTTTATTTTATTTTATATTTTGTCTTATTGCTTCTTTTTTTCTCTGTTCCAAATTTCCTCCGAAGTAAATTCTTCTTTCCCTTTTCATTTATTTTCTCACCTATTTTCGTTGGTGTTTCCCTACGAAGATTCATGCTAGCCGACACCAAATCATTTTGGGATTACGGATCTGTTGTTGACTTGTAAGTAAATGAGTGATAAACAGGTGTGTGGAATGTTTAAACAAATTCATGAGGTAAGCTTCAAGAAAAGTATAATTCCCAGAGAAGACCATTAGTCAAAAGGCAATTATAAAAACCCTAACCAGCAAAATATGCACTTACATTCAAGCCAATAATCAAAATAACACAGGCTAAATCATATATCATTGGTAAAATTTGCATGACAAGAAGTCAACCCATCACATTATTAACAAACCTAAGCAAGAAAATGAAGCTAAATTCAACTGGGAAAATAAAATTAAATCAGGAATCACCATAAAAGTTAAAGCAGCTTCAAGAAAGCTTATCAGTCCACTGTGTGTGTGTGTGTGTGTGTGAGAGAGAGAGAGAGAGAGAGAGATTACATGGAAGAGAGATTTACAAAGAACCAACTGCAATCTGCAAAGCACAGGAGAGAGCCATGAACAGAGGAGGGGAAAAAGGGTGAATTGGTGGTTGAAAAAAGATTTACAAAACTGCATAGACAAGGCAATTAATGGAGACACATTTTAATTGAGCTTTTCTGTTGAGAAACTTCCAGAAACTTGGGATTTTATGTACAGTAAATATCTATGGCTCACAAATTGTGTCTACTTTATTCCATCCGTCTTAAAATAGTAAAACGATAAGTAATTTGGGACAAAAATCAACTATCAAAACGACATTTATTTTGAGAAAGAGAGATTTTGATTTTCAATTGTCATTATTTTCAGGTTCGAATTCCAAATTGGAAAGGGAGATGTGGGGTCACCATGGGGGCCATGAACAGGACACATCCAATATATAGCATGCTTGAAAACAAGGGTGGATTTCTATTTCCTACTATGGAGCCCATCATCTTGGAGCTATTGCAAATTGAGACAAAGACATGCCACTATCACCCGATTTTATTGTCGGACTAATGCTAGGGATATAGAATAAAGTTAAAAAAAATTGCTTATAAAATAAGCTGACGATATTTTGTTTGTTACATCGATAGTGGACTTGCTACACTCTAATAAAAAACACCAATACAATTATTACATCTAAGATTTTGTTATCAAAATTCGGTGAATATTTTGTGCCTTCAATATTTTTTTTTTTTATTTACAAATGGTGAGGGCTCAAGATGAAGTCATGTTACAACTTTTTTGGGGTTGTTAACTTTACCGCATTTCTTAATACAAAAACAATCCTTTAGAGATAATTGCAAAATAAACTTTGTGGAGTATAAGTCTATTCATTGCAATTTAAATCTTGTCAAAACTTTAATTGCTAAAAAACTTTGTACAAGATATTTTGTTGCAATTTAAACCTTCACCCAGTTAGTTGTTAATATATAAATTATTTTTGCACAAATTAAAATGAGATAATTGCAAAATAAATATTGTACAAGTTTTATTATTGCAATATAAACTTTATACAAATTATAATTGCATAAAAACCCTTGTCCGATAAATTATGTTGCAATATAAACCATCTTCTAATTAATACGGTAGTTAAAAAGTACTAAGGCTCCATTTGTTTCACGTAGTTGGCATTCCGGAAAATGATTTACGGAAAATGTTTTTTGGAAAGTAAAATGAACTCAATTTCAGTTGTTTGGTAAATTTTATGAAAATGCTCCGGAAAACATTTTCCGGTGTTTGGTAAATTTCATGAAATTGACTTCCAAAACATAAAATCATTACAATTACTTGACTCACCAACTCTAACATTAATCATATTGAGGTGGTCTTCCATGAGAACAAGGGGATCCGTCTCATGCATGAGACGGGTCGCCCCATGACCCATGGGCCGAACCCGCCACGTGGCAACCCACCATTGGCCGAAAAAAAAATTATATATATATATATATATATTTTTTTTTTTTTTTTTTTTTTTGGTTTTTTTTTGAGTTTTTATATTTTTTTTTCGGCTTTTCAGTGGTTTAGCAAAAAATAATAGTTACCATCTCTTAAAGTAACATTGTTCATAAGTAAACGTAATACTTGTTTTAAAAAAACAAAAGCTCGTTTTTACCCATTTGAAAAGTAATAACTTATGTATATGAATGTAATAGTAAGTTTATACAAATAAATGTAACACTTTGATTGACGAAATTGTAACAGATTTCTATAGATAATGTAATACTTTTACATGTATCATGATAAATTTGACCCCATTGTAACTTATTGTTTGAAAACAAATAGATATCTATACATATGTATTACAATTATTTACAAATACTATTACATATAAATAACACGTTTGTTACATTTTAGTTATAATAAGTATTACTTTTGGAAAACGAAGAAAACATAGGAATAACACTATTACTTTAAGAGATGGTAACTATTACTTTTCACAAACCGAAAAAAAACCAAAAATAAAAATATAAAAATTTTAAAAAAAGCAAAAAAAAAAAAAAAAAAAAAAAAAAATTGGGCCAATGAGGGGCTGCCACGTGGCAGGGTCCCCCATGGGTCCTGGAGCAGGGTTGTGGGTCGGGTAATGGGTCAAAAAAATGACCCGTCTCACCCATGAGACGGGTTGGAGTGTTCTCACACAAGTTTTTGTCAATCATATTTCAGACATAACTAAAAATATAAAGCTATAAAACTGTGCTTCAAATATACTACTATGTCCGCCCCAAAACCTCTGTCTTAAAACGAATATCTCATTTTTTTTTTTTATCATTGATGGCCCAGTTGATGAAACTTCTTTTGGTTTTGTCACCTCTTCAAACTCATTATCATCAATTTCTTGAGCGGTATTATCCCTATGGTTAGCTTCCAAATCAATATCACTGAACGATTTTGCAAAAACACCTGTACAAGTCAACCAAATAATTTTATTCTAATATAAATTAGCTTAGATAAAATATGCAACTCATATTATTGTTTGATTTGACTTTCTAACTCTAACTATGTAAATACTATAAATTAAATTTCATAAAATGTTAATCTTATTTAAAAAAAGAAAAAAAAATCGAAAGATAAATTTTATGTTGAGAATATGCTTTTGAATCAATGGAAATTGATTATATATATGTTTGCGACAAGTGTTGTAATTTTTGGGACAAAGACAATAACAATAAATTGTAGTAGCAGCTTTGAGCTAAAGGCCATAAGTGGAGATGGGCATTTCGGGCCCAAGCCCGTGGGCCCTTGCCCGCCAAACCCTTAACCCGTGAGCCCGTAGCCCAAACCCGGCCCTTGGCCCTTGTATTTGACGGGCGGGCCGGACCCTCCAAAAAGTCTAACGGGCCGGGCTTAGCCCGCGGGCTTAAACCCGTGAGATGGCCAGTGCCCGTCGGCCGGCATTTTAGCCAGGTAAAAAAAATAAAAATGTTTCAATTCCAAACAAGTTGACAATTATAAACTTTCATTGTATTTGCATTGTACTTTCATTTTATTTTGTTGTTTTGTCGTTGCTTGAATTTATAAAAGTGTAGTTCGTTTCACATTTGTTTTTATATATTTATTATTTATAGTATATACTTAATTATTATAATTTTTCAAAATGGAGTATGTTTATATTTTAAAAAATTTATTCATTACAATTATAAACTTTTTTCACTATTTTAATTTTCTTTAATAACATACTAATATTATTAAAGGCTACTTATATTTTAACTAAATTATAAATTAAATTTTAAAGTCTTTAATATTTTTAAACATTTTTTTTATAAAATTCTGTATTTTTCCAGATAAAAAAAAAAAAGAAAGAAAGAAGAAACCGTTCAAGCCCTTTGGGTTAAACCCAAGGGCCAACGGGCGGGCCTAATAATCTTTGAAGAAGCGGGCCGGGCCGGGTCCAGCCCGCGGGCTCACACGCCACGAGCGGGCCCAAGCCCGTTAACCAGCGAGTTAGTGAAAAGGAAGGGCCGGGCCGGGCGGGTTTGCCCTTATGCCCATCTCCAGCCATAAGAGCTGGGAGTTGCTTTAAGCAAAGGTGCCAGTGTGCCACCATGCACCGAATGTTTGGGTCGGGCTCGTAAGTGTGACAATTTTGGTGCACACGTTTTTTTTATTAGTCTTAATATTTAGTTTTGAGATTTATGTCTTTCTTTATTTTAGAATAGTTTTGTAAATATATTTTATAATTTATTTACTAACATACTAATGATTTTGTTCATTTTTAGTATATATTCGCGTGAGCAATGGGATTAGACTTGAAAGAGGTTTTCTTGGTAAAACTAAATTAGGACTCCTTCCGTCCTAAATACTCTCTCCGTCCCATTTTAAGAGTAAATTTTTTTCTAAAAAGGCGTCCCATTTTAAGAGTCAAAATCCTAAAATAAAAAGTGGGTCCTACATGTCATACTCACAACAATTATCCACTAACTCTTCTCTACCCCACATCCTCTCTCCTATCAAACTATCAACACTCACAACACATCACCTTTTCCTTAATTCTTGAACCCACCCAATTTTTGACTCTTAAAATGAGATAGAGGGAGTATTTATTATTCTACTTAATACAGTGAATTGCTTAAAAAAAAGGTAATTTTTTAAAGAGAATATAATTACTTTATACACAAAAAATAAGATTTCTCTCCCCTTAGGGTTTTTTAGTATTTATGACTATAAATACAACCCTCTGACCTAGCATATTTTTTGGTCATTCGTCTTTCAAAAATACAAGTAGAGATTTAGATTTAGGTTGACAGAATTATTGGATTCAATAATTCATGCAACTAGATTAGGGGAGATCGTCTTTTGTCAATCACCACTAAAAGTAATATATTCTCCGCCGTAGGCACAACCAAGTTGGTGAACCTCGTAAAAATTCTTGGGTTCTTGTTTTATTATTTCGCGTGCCATTGTTCTTATTTTTGTTTTAACAATTGGCATCAGAGCTAATTGGTTTAGAGATCTTGGGTTCCGCTGCAGAAGAACGAATAAGATGAGTGAAGGATCTGAATCATCGATCGATAAGTTCAATGGGAGGAATAGAATTACTTTATGGCAAGTAAAGATGAAGGCTCTGTTGAGGGACAAGAGATTGTGTTTCCCGTAGCTATGGCGATAAATGGTCGGAAGGATACTAATGGAAACGCAGTAGTCGTCCCTACGGGTACTACTCCGGATGGAGTAGAGGATTCAGAGAAGAAGAAGGTGGCAGAGAAGGAAGCAGTAGATCTGATAGATCTAGATGAGAGGGCTCATTAAAAAATCATCAGATGTTTGGATGATGAAGTTCTAGTCAACATACAAGATTTGGATTTCGGTGGTTCTTTGTGGTTGTTGTTAGAAGACATGTTCTTGACCAATCCATTGACCAACAAGCTTTATCTAAAGCAAAAGCAGTTTACGCTCCAAATGGAGGAAGGTACGCCTATAGATGACCACCTAGATAGGTTTACTTTTATATTACATGATTTGCATAATATAGATGTTAAGATTGAGGATAAGGATGATGCCTTAATGCTTCTTCTATCGTTGCCTTTATCGTTTGAGCATTATGTGGATTCGTGTTTGAATGGCAAATAGGCAATCCCTCTAGAGGATGTGAAGGCTTCACTCAAGATGAGAGAGTTGAGACGAAAGGTGAGCAGAAGAGAAACAGACAGTCAACCTGCATGGTTAGTTGTAAAGGCAACAAGGGTTCAAGCAAGAAGAAGAATTTTCAAAAATCTTCTAGAAAAAGAGGTCCAAAACCTGAGGATGTTTATAGATTCTGCGCTTGGAAGACGCATTGGAAGAATGAATGTCTGAGAAAGAAGCAAGAAAAGTCTCCTAGTCAAGATGAAGCATATGTTGTTATGGGAAACAGTGACGGTGTTGGTGATTTTGCTCTAATAGTGGAATAAGGCTCACGGCGCGGGGATGAGTGTTTATAGACCCAAGGGTAGAGGAAAGCGGGATAGTTGAAAAACAGGTGGAGCCGGTTTTTAGTAAGGGGTATAGATGGGCAGACGATACTAAGTTACAAGATGACTATTCGCAGAAAGAGTTGTGACAATTTATCTCGGTGGGCGAGGTTCAGTACCGAATGAACTCATCAAGCACGAAAAACTGTCAGTTGCCCGGAATAGGCAGTGCTATAGATAGGTGGTTTAGAGGCACTAAAAATACTCAGCCTAACATGTTGTGCGTTTGCTTGGGAGAGAAAGGTTGTCCGGCGTGACAAAGGGTGCTTGATGTATAGCACAAGATTGCATTATATTCGCTTTAGAATGATTGGGTTTCGAAGCTTTGTAGACTCGTTCGAAGTTCACCATTGCATTGAGATTGAGAAACAATCGGGACAAGGTACAATTTGGGGATTTAAGGTGTAGTCTATTCCAAGGTACCAGAAGTAGATACACAGGTCTAGTTAGCAAAGGGGAACCACGTAAAAATTATTGTGTTTGTGTTTGATTATTCCACTTGCTATGGTTCTTATTTTTTCTCTAACATTCTAAATATCGGTTAAATCTATTAGAGTTCACTCAATATTGTTTAAACTTTTACTTTTGTGGCTGAGTTGACTCAAAATTTTATTATCTTATCTTAAATTTGAGCGAAATTTTTGATAACTTTTCAACTAATCGAAGTATAATATAATAAAAATTAATATTTTGAGGAATCTTATTAATTGGATAAATTTGAAAGGACTGTAAGTGCATTTTATGAGTTATTTTATACTCCCTCCGTCTCAAAATAGATGTCATTTTGAAGTATTTCACACACATTAAGAAATGTTATTAATGCATGTGAAGAAGTCTCAAATAGTCCTAAAGTAATTCAACTACCTAGGTAATTAAATGGTTAGGTAAGAGATAGTTCACTATCATTGTTAAGGGTATAATTGGTATAGAACAACAAAAAAGTTTTGAAAATAGTGAAACGACAAGTATTTTGAGACAAAAATTAACTCCCAAAACGACATCTATTTTGAGACTGAGGGAGTACTTATTATGAACTTGATGAAGGTTGCACGTGAGACTTGTCTCTGGTGGCATAGAGCTTGGGCTTTCTTTTGAGAGGTCTCTGGTTCGAATCCCCTTCCCCCCTCCCTAATAACATGTGGCCTCTACATAGTGGAAGGCCCCAAGTACGACTCCCTCTGTGAGCAATGTGAAGAACTTGTGTTACCATGTCCCATAGAGGTGGGTTCTGCGTCTACATGTGACAGTTCAGATGGTGCGGGACGTCTATGACAAGTGGACTACCAGATGGCGCATGGACTTCTATGGCGTCCATAGGAATTTGTAAACGATAACAATTGCCTTGAAATAAATGGTAAGTTACAACTTCATAATAATATAAAAAAACACTTTATGAAAGTTTAAATTGCAACAAAATTTCATGTGAAAGGTTTTATGCACAATTATAATTGTACAAGGTTAAAATTGTAGCAAATAAACTTATTTATATAAGGGAAATTTTAAAATAAACAATTAATTGTTACTTTCATAATTGAATACATTCTTCGTCCCATATAAAATTATAAAATTTATTATTTTAAGTGTCTCATCTAAAATTACGATAGTTCAAAATGAAAAATTTATATTTTTAGTTAATCGTATCCACTTGATATACTCACATCAACTAACGTATGAGTTGGTCTTATGAAAAACTAGTTTTTTATAAGTTTAAGGAAAAACCATTTTTTTTCCACTGGCACATAAACACACTGACTTCCCTCGTTCCTCTCATTCCCCACACTAACACTGGCACAACTTTACATTAAAATTGACACTCTTTTACGCTATCACTTAATAATACATGCAATGGCGCTCTTTAAACTGGCACTTTTTTATATTTACACTGACACTTTTTTACCCTATCAACAACACTCTTTTAACACTGATATTTCTTATATTTGCACTGGCACATTTTTACACAAATACTGGCACATTTTTAAGCCAACACTGGCAATCTTTTACACTTGCACCGGCACTCAAAAATGCACAATTCATCTCTCAAAAACACTGGCATAATTTATAACTATACCCGACACATTTTATAAAGTGATTGGCATAACCAAATAGTCATTTTCTCTCCCTCACAAATAATGTTACTGTGTGGCACGAAGAGAGAGAGAGAGAGAGAGAGAGAGAGAGAGAGAGAGAGAGAACTTGGGAAAAATAGTCTCGAAATTGAATTTGGAAAAACGGAGACCACCATCAGGTTGCGGAGAATATCAATCTGATACTAGCAAAGAGCCTGTGCTAAAAGACGGGCGCGTAGGCGCTAGTCGGGGTGGTGCCGCCGCGACTTTTGGCAAATCGGCCAGATTAGGCGCTAGGCGGAACTAGGCGCCGCCTAGGCGGGATAGGCGGAACTAGGCGCCGCCTAGGCGGGATAGGCGGCTAGGCGGTCTTAGCGGGCTTGGCGGGATTGGGCGCCGACAAGGCGGCTTGGGCCCGACTAGGCAGACGAGCGTCGGAGGATGAGAGGAGCAGAAAAAATGGTGGCGGAGAAGAAAAGGGAGACGGCGGCGGCGTGAGGGCTTGTAGATTAAAGAAGTGGTGCTATCGTTGATACCAGAGGGTCATTTGTTGACCCTTTCCATTAGGATTTTGATGGCGCATAGATAAAAAAATAGTAGACAATACAAAACGGCGCAAGAGGAAAAGAACATAAAGAGAGAGAGGGAGAGAGGGAGAGAGAGAGAGAGAGAGAGAGAGAGAGAGAGAGAGAGAGAGAGAGAGTAGGGTTAGGGTTTTTTTCTAGATCTAAATTTAAAATGGGGGAAGAGAGAGAGAATACAAATCGTTTTATGTTAGTGTACGTGTGTGCGTGTGTGAACGTGTTTAGTTGGAGGGGTTTTTTTTTCCCTGAGAAATCACGTGCTAGCTGTGTGTGTGGGATGACACTTTTTACACTCTCTATCTTCCCTATTTCAATTTTTAATTTCCCATTTCAAATTTAGAAAGGATAATGAATTTGACTTAACTTTAGTTTATGTTATGAATGATGGAATAAATTTAGATAAATATTATTATCTTATTTAGAAACGATTATATTTTTACAAAAATATAAATTAAAAATCATGGAATACTTTTAATAATAATTCATTTTTTGTTAAAATTAAAAAAGATTATTATTTTTTGACATATAACAAAAATAAGTGGCATTATTGTTTGAATAACTACATATATATTTATAGATTTATAAAAAAAAAATCAATAATTTCTCGGCCCCGCCTAGGCGCTCTAGGCGCTAGACGCTGCTCCGCCGCCTAGCGATTTTTAGAACACTGCGCACGGGATATATTTTGCCTATGGGTTATTCCAAGTTAAATAATTATAGTTCATCATTTTTTTAAACAATAAAAACAATATACCTAGCACATCATATTGTAAATTAAAGAAGGAAATATACTAAATTTTGACAAAAAAATATAAAATGAATGATCACAATAACAAACATATATTTATTACTTTTCATAATCATACATAAAAACATCTCGCCTTAGATAATTCTTCATTCGCGTAATAGTCATTTCACTACTACCACAATACATATTTTTTGTAAGTTGTACACATCTAGTTTTATAATAAAACCATACAACAAAATCATAGAAATAATGGATGGAGTTTGAGGAAAGAAAATGAGTGGGTCAATTGCATATGCTTTTTTTTTTTAAAAAAAAGAATTGCACATGAAGTTAATGATTTATTCTATATTTCGATACCCAATACTACAAACCAATTGAAATTATTCATTTGTGGAAAATGAGGGCTTGGACCATTCAACGGTCTGACTTTTAAAACATCAGACTATATAGGCCTCAACTTTGTGGGTTTGCTAGTTCATTGGTTTTTCTTTTTGGAAGCTCCCTACGACACATATACCACACAATAAGTGAATCGTCATTTTATATTCTTTTCTAGAGTAAATGTACAAATTTGTTTTTAATTGTCATCATGTCATGAATGATTACATTCACACTGCATTGACCTTTGAAATTTTAGGGACAACATCTTTTAGGTCGAACTAATTAATTAGACACTATTAATCACTAAATAAGCCAGCCCACACACGATTGCCTTGATAGGACGGCGAGGTCGGTCCGGTAAAAGAAGCCGAAATCGGTTGAAAAGAAAAAAAAAAAAAACTCCCACAAACCCTAAGTTTTCTCACGCCCACTTCTTTCTCTCTGTATCTACTCTCACGTTCATAATCTCCCCACTCCCTCTCTCCCTCCCTCTCTTTATCGACCATTAATCAGTTATTAGTCAGCGACCATAAACCCTTATAATTCCTTCCTAGAGCAGTACGATTTCATCATGTTTGTGGTGTTTTGGTTTCAACTGGTTCGTGTGATTCGGCACTCGATTTCAGCGTGGTAATTGACATTGTATTTCATCTGTTTGTGGCAGTTTGATTTTATCTCGGTATTGTGATTATGTAGCATATGTTACATCTTGTTAGTGAAGCAAAAAGATAAGCCCTTTCTCGCTTTCTATATTGTTAATTAGATTTTAATCCCTTTGTAAATATGCCATTAATATTTGTAACTAAATAGTGATTGATGTTAGTTTAGAGGTTTCCTATAATTTGTTGCTTATTCAATTACAGATATGGGATGATCTTATTTCAAGTCCAAAGATGGAGGGTCAGATGTCATTACACCTCTGTTTGAATGCATATGAGCCTTCTCCTAGCAATCTGAGGTCCCCTAGCTAAATCCCCTTTCTATTCTTATCATTAATTTAGATATGTTTGTGCTGAATTCAATTTTGGATAGCTCTATATTGATTCCCTCTATTTCCTTGCTACTATGTTTCTTAGTGTTTAATTTAGATACTCTGTGTGTGCTAGCCAAGGGGGATTTAACTATGGTGTCAACTTTAGGGCTAATAATGAGCCTTTCAAGGTATTTCACCCCACCCCCCATATCACTTTTATCTTTATCAAAACTTTTTTGCAATTTTGTTGTGTAACAATAAAGTGATTATTGTATCACTTGATCGGTGATTTTATAATGTATGGGTTCTCCCAAAAAAATGTTAAAGAGTGAACACTTTTTGAGTCACATGGAGGTTCTATTACCTTCCCAGGTATGGATTTTGCGAGTCAAATTCTTGTTTAATGGATCTGTGTTTCAAATTAGAACCATTTAACATAATTGTGTATCAATATCACTTTGAAACAAAAAGATTAATTTTAGCGAATATTGATTTTCAGATTGAGAATGAGTACGGAACACATAGAAGAGCTCTACAAAGCAATTAAATTATGTGGGCAAGCGTCAATTTCTGTAGATCCTACCACTATTTCCTTAGAAAAGCTTCAGCGGGTAAGCATTTCATCATCCATTACATTTTTTTTTCTTTTGGTATGGTCAAAAGTCTAGCACAAGAAGCTAACAGGATCAACTCAAACTTTGTTCTTACAGTCCATCATGCATGTCTCAGGCTCATGTACACTTTGGAGAGCAACACTTTGGAGAGCAACGAAGCTGGGCAACTTTTCTCTCAAGAGGTAACCATCTTAGGAGAGTAAGCTGACTGAGATCTTCTTTGTTTATAGCATTCCTTCTTATACTTTATTTTTCCCGGTCCTATAAAATAGTCCTACTTTTCAGAAGTAATATCGATTGAACTTTGACCGCTAATTTAAGTTAACTTATTTATCCTATTAAAAAAGAAGAAGCTGTTATTGGTTGTATTTTTAAATATGTGACAAGACTTGTGCTCTCTCAATAGTGTCATGAACTTGCTTTTCTCTGAACAGATGTACGAGGAGAGGATAAAGGCCATGATAGAGGCTAACTGAGAAATATAATTATTGTAAGTGCACTTGTTATTTGATATGCCATTTTTTTTGGTACTCTTCAATCGATGTAATTACATTGCCTAACTTACTTTGAAGGTAACCCTTCGGTGCAAACAAGCTGTTTATTGCACCAAATATATATAGTTTTCGTTGTTCATTGATTGTTAGCAGTTAGATTATGCTCATTAGGGTAGATCTCTGTTCAAGTTCATTTGGTGTGCTTCTTCACTGTAATATTTTGGTAAGTTCCTACATTACTAGTTTACATTTCTCTATTAACATGGTGGCAATGGCTGTAATGTTAAGGCTCCAGATTGACATGAGCTTAGGGGTATGCTCCTCTATTATTGTGTACTAAGAGAACACTTAAAACATTCATGTTTGTGTCGAGAAGTTTTATTAAATTAAAATTTTTATATTAATACATTTTTTGTTGCTTCTTGTTTTTGTTCTTTTTTCAGGTTCGATTTGTTTGTAGTGGGATTCGATCGAGTTTCGCTGGGTGATAAAAAGAAAGCTTATTTATGGCCTAAGATATGCAATGGGATAAATTTAACTAGTTATAGATCAGAAACACGCTTTTTTTTTCCAGCAATTTTTTTTTTTTCAATCTGACATGATTGAATATGTACATGTGATTACATTGATATTAGTCTTAATATAGTGTTTTTGTGTATGATTGTCTTGAAACTTTTTAGCAAATTAAATCCTATTAGCATATTGGGGTGCATTATTAAAAATATATTATTTCCTTTTATTTTATTTATGGCATCTTCAGCAGACCCTATAGTTTCCCGCCAGAAAAATATTTCCCTCCATTTTTTGGCGCATTTGTTTTTTCATAATGCCAGTTCTTATTAAGGACGGTTGTTGAGGGACCTAAATACCCTTTTAGGGACGGTGATGGGGTCCTTAATCTTTTTGAGTCACCTGTTAATTAGGACCCTTGTTTCCCGTCCCTGTACCCGACCTTAAAACTTTTTAGGACGGCAATAGACTTTTAGGGACGGCACTCAACTGACCCTAAAGCTTCGTTTTTTAGTAGTGTCTAGTTTTATAATAAAACCATACAACAAAATCATAGAAATAATGGATGGAGTTTGAGGAAAGAAAATGAGTGGGTCAATTGCATATGATTTTTTTTTTAAAAAAAAAAGAATTGCACATGAAGTCAATGATTTATTCTATATTTCGATACCCAATACTACAAACCAATTGAAATTATTCATTTGTGGAAAATGAGGGCTTGGACCATTCAATGGTCTGACTTTTAAAACATCAGACTATATAGGCCTCAACTTTGTGGGTTTGCTAGTTCATTGGTTTTTCTTTTTGGAAGCTCCCTACGACACATATACCACACAATAAGTGAATCGTCATTTTATATTCTTTTCTAGAGTAAATGTACAAATTTGTTTTTAATTGTCATCATGTCATGAATGATTACATTCACACTGCATTGACCTTTGAAATTTCCCACATTTTCATTCCCCTTCTTCATGTTCATGCACACATATATTCTCTCATTCTACTCCCTCCATCTTAAAAGATAATCTTTATTTTTTTTTATAACCTTTTCATATTTATGGTCAATTCAATTAAATTTATATCATAATAAAAAAACAAAACTTAATATTTCAATGTAGTGTATAATATAATCTAAATTGCATATGTGGTATAGTCAGTGAAAGTTGAAGAGGCGAAAATATAAAAGATTCAAGTATTATTTAAATTTAATTTTCCTCAAAAAGTTTAACTGCGACTAATTAAAATTTTATTTTACACCATTACTAACAAATCTTTTCAATTCCAATATTTTCCCAATACTCATATTTCTTAATGAATTAATTAATTTGCTTTACTTTTCAGTGTTCTTAACCTTTCAATGTTCTTAAAACCTCCAGATTTCATTGCATTTGAAAGTGAATATCTAAATATTTAAAAATAGAAAATTTCATTTGAAAGTGAATATATGAATAATAAAATTAAATAATAAATATAATCATAAGTACTATTCATAGACAGGCAATTGAGTCTAAACTTTTTAATTTTTCTTTGTTAAACATAACTAATTAGACAAAAATCACAAATATAAAAATATTTTAAAAGCTATGGAAAATAAAAACATAAACTAAATGTAAAAAATAAAATAAGTAAAAAAGTAAATAATATAGGAAATAAAAACTTAATTAAAAGAACAACAATAGAAAAGGAACATTCATAATCTTGATGAAAATAGAAAAATTTTGTCACAAAATAAAACATATTGTATGAACTTTTACATAATATCACTATAAAAAAAAAACTATCATAATAAAAATAGGAAAATTTAAAATTTTAATTCTAATAAAATAAAAATATTAATATTAATATTTTTTTCACAAATTTAATCAAAATAGACAACAAAAGGAAAATAAATAATGTAATTAAAATTAATATCAATACAAAAATCATAAGCAAATCATAATGTAAAAATAAATATCAAAAATAATTAAAATTAAAATCAAAAGACGTAGGAAAAAAAAAGTAAGAAATATCATATCTTAATCAAAGGAAAAACAATGGAAAAAAAGTATTCAAATTTAGAAAATTGGCTAAAATAATAATTAAAAAAAACCTTAAATTTACTAACAAAAAACAAAAACTCAAACTAAAATCAATATTAAAAATATACATATACAAAGTTAGAAATAAATTAAAATAAAAAATCAAATCCTAATCAAAATAAAGAAAAACAATGGAAAACAATTCACAAACGCAATCAAAATAGATAAAAATAACAAACTAAATGTTCAAAAATACATAACCAAGAAAAGTAATGTAAAAAACACAATCAAAGAAAATTGTACATTGAAATACGTAAATTCAAAAAAGAAAAAAACAGTAACAAAAGTAATCAAAATAAACCAAAAAAAGTGATAATAAAATCAAAATCAAAAATAAAAACAGGCAAGATAAAATAAAGATTAAAACTAAAATCAATATCAAATTAAAAAAACATAAACAAAGGAAAAATAGATAACTAAAAAATATATATACATATATATTTAAAAAAATCAAATCTTAATCAAAACTAAAACTAATAATTTAGAGCAAATTTATAATTTGTATCAAGGTGTAATACGACAAAAAGAAATAAAAAACAAAAGAGAACTAAATGAAATCGAATTATAAAAAACAAATTTAAATAGAATGGAAAATAATTCAAAATGAAAGATTATGATGAAAAGAATGATTAGTGTTAACTTACTTGGAACTGGACCTTTCTTGGAGCTTGATTGACAATGGCATATAAGCCAAAAGATCATGTCTCCTAACCTATTTGAGAGAAACACATAATTGTGTAGGGAAAAAAAAAAGAAAGATACATGGGAGATAGAGAGATGGAAAGAGAGGAGGTTGCGTGAGCATTTGATAATTGTGTTTATTTTACTAATGGGTCTTATTGTGTGATTTTTCAATTATTGGGCTCTAATGCTTCCACTTCTCAAATTTTAAAATGAAGGCTTTCAAAGGTGTTACCAAGTATATTGCAAATGTATGTTATTCTTCTTATATCAGTTGGTATATTTTAATTCACATAATCATAGAACTATATATATAGTAATACATATAAGTAAATTCAATAGTCCTATATTAAAAGTAAATAATTATCTACAATGATCATTTACCTATTCATATTCCTATTGAATAATGTTTAATGACATGTACTTAGTCTTATTACATTTATAATTATCATTGTAATAGTTACAACATGCATAAGTACAATGCATGTTCACATTATCTTTATGACTATAACTACTGGTACATATGAATAGATACTTTCTCATTATGACTATACATCTTACATATTCTTGGTACATATGAATATATACTTTTTCATTATGACTATACATCTTACATATTATTGGTACATATGAATAGATACTTTTTCATTATGACTATACATCTTACATATTCTTGGTATATATGAATAGATACTTTCTCATTATGACTATACATCTTACATATTCTTAAAGTACTTATACCCATAACTAAGAATGTAACCTATAGTATGTGACTAAGTAGCAACAAACGAAGAGTTTTAGCATTAATGATATTTATCCCACGTGGGAGCCTTAGAGGCAAGATAAACCAAATTCATGATGAGGTGTCATTCCCATGGTGAGTTTGGCCTCTTTTAATAGATTATAAGTATAGATTTTGGGTTTTGATTTTTGTTTTGTTCCAGAGAAACATGTTGAAGATGAAGCCACAAAACCATAAATAATGTCAGTGAGTGAGTGTGCGTGAATTGAATAGAGAGGGAAAGACAAATGAAGGAGAGATAGATCGGAATGAGGATCTCCGGCGAGATTGGAGTCTCTGCAAGTAGGGGGAAGTCGGAGTACCTGGGAATTGGTGAAAGCGGTCGGCGAATTGTTGACGAAGACCGTGGTGGGGGCGAACGGAAAAGGGGGCGAGGGTTTCATTCGTGAGGGTGCGTGAGCGTATGAAACCCGTTTTTCCTATTTTCCAGGAAAAACTGTCTTTTTTTGTGAGATTTTGGCCTAACTTATTTATTATTCTTTATTCATTAATAGTTTATACGTCACTATTGTTGTGGTATGGACCCTCCAAACACAAACATATAGCAAAAATATAATACGCAAACCCAACAAGCAAGCAAGAACGATAAAAGAAGCAAAAACAGTAAATAAAACACAAAGAATTGTTTACTCAGTTCGTTAATATTTTTGACTACGTTTGGGGGTACTACCAAGATAGGATCTTGCACTATAATATGTTAATATGGAGTTACAATGAGTTTTGGGGTGGAACCCTGCTTATATAGTCAACCTAGAATAAGACCTAAACCTAGACACAAAAGGAATCTCGAAAACACTTGAAAAAGATCTATTTTTCCCGTCCAAGGGGGGGGGGGGTCCGGCCGCCCGGACCCGACTTACATCGGAAATCCCATTCTCGCCAAGGCTTGTTGGTCCGACCGAGTAGCACATGTGGTCCGCCCGCATTCATCAATGTCTGACCGGGTGACACACATGGTCCGGCCGGATCATGCTCCCATGGCCAAAATCCTGACTTTTTCCGTCTTTTCTCCCTTTTTTTCTTCCTCTAGATCTTTATTCCAACAACTATCTATACTCACAATACCTTAATAGTATACATTTCTTTTAAATTCCCACGATATTTTGTTTGTAATTTTAACAAAATGGGGGAGTAATTCGTCGAATCACAAATTTTCTTATTGTGTAAGATGAAGTATAATGATGTAAGGCAGAGGGAGTATATTGTTAAATCACACGTTTTCGGGGATTTGTATGGTTTTTTTTTTTTGTTTTGATAAGAGAAGTTTTATTAATAAAGAAAAGTTGGTTTCGGGCCTACAAACCTATGATACATCTTCTTAGCAAAAGTAGCATTTTTGTGAGCATAGTGCACAGTAATCCTGGACACTTTACAAATGCTAAAGACTGAAAACTTTGAAGCTAACATATTAATTTTATGAATGAGAGGATTGAGTCCCGAAGGTGGCCTTGTTCTGTTGCTTATAAAGGAGCTAGCTATAGATGAATCCGTAAGAACTCTGATTTTCCTTACTCCGTGGTGATCAGCCCATTGTAGACCTTTTAGGATTGCGAGGCATTCCGTTTGAATTGCTGAGCTTGTTTTGTGAGACGAACTTTCTATAGCTATTCTCTTTCCTCCAGTATCCCAGATTTCCCATCCAATTCCGGCCTAAGGTTTTGATTTTTTCCAAGCTCCGTCTATGATGATGATCTTTCCTTCTTGAAAACCTGAATTTTTGATGTATTCTTCCAAAGTCTTTCCATTAAATGAATCAAGACTTTCCCCAGAAGACTGATGATTTTGAGAGTTGGACTCATTTATTGCTGATTGTTGGATCAGATTGCCTCTTCGTTGTGCTTTTTCCCTCTCTGATTTTTTGAGTTTTTGGAGAAGTTCCAGAGCATTGAGAACTATTCTCACCGAGTCTGGGACGGCTTGGTTGAACACTGTGTCATTCCTACTCAGTCAAATTTCCCAACAAATGAAGATGAGGAGGTGAAGATTTTCTGCTCCTAATCCTTCTTTGATCCATGTAGCTAACCATTTCAGTGGTGTGAGGTCTGGTGAGTCTACTGGGATCGGGGGGTGGGGGGGGGGGGGTGGGGTGGGGGGGGGGGGGTGCTATCCAGCATTGTTGAGAGAACTGATAGGTAAAGAACAGGTGAATATTTGTTTCATCTTGTGAGTTGCAGCGTGGGCAGTTTGGAGATGGAGAACACTTCCTTCTTTCTAGTTCCTGATTGGTAGGGAGGATGTTGTGGAGCATCCTCCACATGAAGACCTTTATCTTTGGTTCTAGAGGTGAGTTCCACAAAATTTTCCACATTCTTTGAATATCAGGGATCAGAGGCTCCCTTAGGAATGTCTCGGTGTCCTTATGATTAAGGAGACTCCTATAGTAGCCTGATTTGATCGTGTATGCACCATGAGAGGGGTGGGTCCATACCTGATCATCTTCACCTCGAGCTGGTATGTAAGATTGGAGGATGGCCTCAGCAATGTCTGGTGGGTACAACTGCTTTATGAAATAATATTATTCCCTCCGTCTCAGATTAAGGTTTTTTGTTGAACTTGGCACGAAGATTAAGAATAAATAAATGTTGTAAGTAAAGTATGAAAAAAAAAAGTGGGTAAAGAGTTTTTGTTGTGAAAATGACAAGTGAGTCTTATTATCTATTTTAAGTAATAAAACAATTAATATAACATTAGTCTGAAAAGAGACTAAAAGGGAAAGTACTAATTTTAGTTTGGACAGATGGAGTATGTAAGATAAAGCACTCACTCTATCCAAAAATGATTTTCTCATTTGGCTATTCAAATTTTTAAGAATACAAACACTTACTTCACTAGTCATGTACTCCCTCCGTTTTTTTAGTTTGTTCACACTTTGACCAATGCACGGGTTTTAATGAAAAATATTTTATATTAGTAGTTGAGTGGGTGTTGTGAGTATGAAAAGTATGATGTGATATGTGAGTGGGATTGGAATTGTGAGTGGGATAGTTGTTGTGAGTATGACAAGTTGGTCCCATTGAATAAAGAATAATATAAACCTTCCTTTTTGGGAGTGTGAACAATCAAATGAGACACCCAAAATGGCAACAAGTGAACAGACTAAAAAGACGGAGGGAGTATTGTTTATGCTATTATAAGCGTAAACTGTAAAAATGAGTTTTTTTTTTTAAAAACACTAAAAAAATAGCAAATGAAAATATCATTTTTGGGCGGAGGGAGTATAAAAATGTAAGGTTAATCTATTCTAAATTGCTAATGAAACCAATAAATAATTACTCCATCTTATCCCACAAGATTTTCTCCAACTAGAAATTAGAATACCTTCCACCCAAAGGTGTCCCCACGTCCCAACCAAGCCTTAACTTAGCAAATGGGATCCAATTTCCCCCAAAACCACATGCCAATTATACAGAATCCCCTCTTCTCTCGATGCAATGGCCCTCCCTTTCCTACTACCATGCTTTGGTTTCACCTTGTTCACCTCTCTCACATGGTTTTCTTGAATTTTAGGCTCGATTTCTACCTGGGTATTCGATTTTGTAACTATTATGTCCCCATTTTCTCAAATTTTTAAAGAAATTTCCGAAATTTAGGTTTCTATGAATTTGACCCAAAATTGAAGCAATTCCAACTTGTGCATGTGGGGTTATTTGTTACACAAGAAAGTTGCAACAATGGAGTGTTGTAATGTCATAATGTCGAAAAAAGGTCGGTTCTTGTGTTAAAAGGCTTTCTTGGATCAATGAACAGTTACACAGCTGTCTATGTGCTGTAAGATAAAATGGGTTGTTCATGAACTGTATTTTGGTTTTCGGGGTTGATAGGATAGGCAAAAAAAAAAAGGTGCATACAATGTGTTTGATGGATTGACTGAGTGAGTTAAAAGGGAGGATTAGATGGCTACAGGAACTGGTGTATCACCTCATTGTGCATCATCTGAAAATGGGTGCTCCAAAGACAGTATGCCTGACATGGAAGACGATGATCAGGGAGAATTGGATAACATGAATCAGGCGAAAGCGGGAAAGCCGCCTAGAAATCTTCCGATCATGAGGCATTCTATTAGCCAAGCTGTATTTTTGCCAGCGGGTCTGATTTGGTAAGTAATTCTTATTGCCAATTGAAACACGCATTAATGTAATGGGCAATGCTTAACCTTTAAATGGTTATTTTTGAACCAAATGTGGTTAACAATGAGATAACTTAGATTTGGTGAGATTCTTATTGCCATTCGACACATTAGATTAATTTGTTAGCGCGGTTTTCCGGAACTAACAATTGGATCTGTAGCAATTTAGAAGTGTTTATTTGAGTTGCATATATAGGAAGGGTGCATTGCTGAATACCATGTATGAACAGAGTACTCCCGTGTTGCATCACTTGAGAGGATTGATTTAGGGTTCAGGATCACCAAATTTAGAGTTCAAACAAAAAGATTTCTCTTTTCCTTCGTTTAATAAGAGATTTTCTTGTTTGAATCTAACTTGTTAGACATGCTTATTATGGTTGCCTCTGATTTTTTTCTTGACTAGAGTTTATCGTGCAAGCAAAATACATAAATATAATCGTGTCAGTAAAACCCCATTGTGCTTGATGTACAGGTATCACCTACTGGACTGGCATTAAAGTCACCGTCAAATGAGAACTCTACATTTTTACCTGTCTTTCGGTCAGGCAGCTGTTCCGAGATCGGACCAAAAACATATATGGAGGATGAGTACATCTGTGTGGACAATCTTCGTGAATATTTAGATGCCGATTCGAATTTCCCTTGCCCTGGAGCATTTTACGGGGTGTGTGACTTGCTTTCGCTTCAGCATTAGTATTTAGTGCCTTTTTGTTTTTCTCTTTTTTTTCTTGTTTGCATTGTACTCCTTCTGTCCGCAAAGTTTGTCCCATTTTGATTTTTTATGGTCAACACAAATGAACTTTGACCAAACAATAGTGTCAATCTAATGATCACAATGAAATTCTAAAATTGTTATTGATAAATCACTTAATAATTAATTAACTAATACATTTTTTAGAATTTTATTAGAATGACTAGATCGACACTAATGTTGGATCAAAGTTCATTTGTGTTGACCATAAAATGTCAAAATGAGATAAACTTTCCGGGACAGAGGGATTTCGGTGCCTAAGAGGTCATGGAGAAAGGATTGAACCTGAGACCCTCATGCTGTATGAAGTCTCAGGAGCTTATACACTTTCTACATTTTGTAAAAAAAGAGTGCAATGATTTTGTACATTTTAAATTACTGAACAACTTCAATGTTACTGATAAACGATAATTATATTTCAGGTTTTTGATGGACATGGTGGTATCGATGCTGCCTCGTTTACTAAACGTAATATTCTTGATTTTATCGTTGAGGACTCACATTTCCCAGTTCGGGTTAGAAAAGCTGTCAGAAATGCTTTTGTGAAAGCAGATCATGCATTAGCAGATACTAGATCTCTTGATAATTCCTCTGGCACAACTGCTCTGACTGCCCTTATATTGGGAAGGTTAGAATTTCAGCCTCTTTACTTTAATGTTCTACTTAGTGCTTATAGTTTGGTGTCTAATTGCAAACTTACCGGATGTTGACCCATTTTGCTTGCGGAGATGAGTTATGAATTTTTGAGCTTAGCTCTTTTTTATTGATGAACTTTGAGCTTTACTAAAGCCAAGAAACCTATTTTCATGCTTGACTAGAACTTTTTACTACCAATCTAAACACGATCTAGCTCAAGCTTTTGTTATCACCTTTTTGACCCACTATACTAGGATAAAGCTTCGGTTTTAACCATCCATGTATTGTTTTAGCAGTTTTAACCATCCTACTATATTCACGCATTCGGTTTAACGTTACCCTTGATGACATCCAAAAAGTTAGTTTTCGTAAATAAAACTTAACAAGAGAATTTGCCAAAAAAATAACGACATCCAGATTCCCCACCACACAAGTTGCAACCCACGACTCAGATATTCGATAACCATGCCAAATCCGCCTCCAATCAACTCACCTTGTTCGGCCAACACAACATTTAACTTTTTTGGATGTTGTTAAGGTTTGGCGAATTCTCGTTAGCTTTGTTAAGTTTTATTAACGGGAACTAAGTTCTTTTGATGTTGTTATGGGGTAAGGTGAAATTGAATGCGTATCTATAGTAGGATGGTTAAAACTGCCCAAAAAAAATACATGAATTGAGGCCAAATATAAACTAGAGTAATAAATATATGTTAGATGATAATATATAATGAGATACAAACTTTTATGAGCCGGCCAAGTTGTCTTTATATGCTTTTCCATTCTCAGATAATGTTTGTTTGACAGTTATACCCTTTCATAGGAACCTACTAATCGCTAACGCTGGTGATTCTCGGGCTGTACTCGGAAAACGAGGAAGAGCAATAGAGCTTTCAAAAGACCACAAACCAAACTGCACATCCGAAAAGCTAAGAATCGAGAAACTTGGAGGTGTAATCTACGATGGCTATCTAAATGGTCAACTCTCTGTAGCACGTGCTTTAGGAGACTGGCACATGAAGGGCCCCAAAGGCACGGACTGCCCTTTAAGTTGCGAACCCGAGTTAGAAGAAGTTCTTTTGACCGAGAAGATGAGTTCTTGATAATCGGGTGTGATGGTCTATGGGATGTGATGAGTAGTCAGTACGCAGTAACAATCGTGAGGAAAGAGCTTATGATTCATAATGACCCAGAAAAGTGTTCGAAAGAACTTGTTAGGGAGGCGCTTAAAAGGAATAGCTGTGATAATCTAACGGTTGTGGTTGTTTGTTTTTCATCGGACCCACCTCCTCGGATTGAGATTCCTAGAACGCAGCGGCGGAGGAGCATTTCTGCTGAAGGGTTGGATGTTCTTAAAGGTGTTTTGGGAGGTGTTTAAGAAGAAGAGCTCTAAAAGGTGGGTTGGACCAACTATGGAGTTTATGCCGATGTATTTGTATACATCTGAGATTTTTTATTTTTGTTCACTATTTTTGCATTTTAGAGATTTTCTTAATTATATATTTTCTATCTTCACGGTAGTATATTTGTACAAAATTTTCAGTCTATATATTTAGTTGAATAATGATTCTTATTTTTTCATGTATTCTCTTGGTGGCAATAAGATATTACTTCATTTCAATGCTGCTACTTCTTTTTCTTCTTCTCTCTCCCTACTTTCTTGTTTGTTTTTTTTTCTCTTTCAAGCGGTCAAAATTGTAGCCTACGCAGTCCGAATGAAAATCTAAAACTTGTTATCGATAGTATCGTTGATGATTTGTCAATATCAAGTTTTAGATTTTCAATAGCATAATTAAATCAACTTAAAATTATTGCTCAAAGTACCTTCATAGTAACGGTGAAAAAAATATATGAAAATCATTTTTAGACGGAGGTAGTACTTGTATTGGCATGGATCTCTCTTCATAAATTTTGATGATACTGTAAGTTCATAGTGTGCAAGACTATATCTGATGTAGAGGATTCAAATCAAGATGGAGATTTGTTAGGAATCCTTGAAAATTAGTATATGGGAGTGGCAACAAGCATGCCTATGTGGGCGCATGGTGCGGCCGCATATGGGCACATGCGATCGCATAAGTTGGTTGCATGTCCATCAGAGCATGTGTTTTGGTATGCAAGATTTTGGTACATGATGCGCACGCACAGAAGTCTATGCGCCCTACTCATGCGTCCTTAGGAAAAATTCTACTTTGGTCTGTTTCTGGTTACGGTTTCTGTTGGAGTAGACATCCTCAGAGGAACAAAAAGGATAATTCCAGGCGGAGGGAGCGAGCGGGCGCTCGGTGCCAGCAGGCGGGCGCTCATTTGGACAGTAGGTTTGGTTTTACGGAAATCCACATCGAGTGGGCGCCTGGGGTAGTCCAGGCGGGCGCCTGGTCCGCTGACGGGATTTCGGGATTCCTTCTTTGTTTAGGTTTAGATCTTATTCCAGGGCATGTATTTAAGCAATGTTCCGCCCCCAAACTCATTGTAACTTCAGAATAACATATTATAGTGCAAGATCCTGGCTTGGTAGTGCCCCCAGACGTAGTCCAACATATTGACGAACTGGGTAAACAATTTCTTGTGTCTTTTCTTTGCTTTATTTCTTGTTCTTGTTTGTGTGCCATTATTTTCTTGGGGTTATTGCTTGGGTTGTGAGGGTCTAATCCACAACAACTGGTATCAAGAGCTCTGGTTGGAGATCAGGGTTAATCGATCGATTGGTTTATCGGACGATTGGGGTTTGTCAAGCAATCAAGAATGGGCAAGGATAAACAAGCGGTGGAGAAATTTGATGGTTCTGACTACGAGTTTTGGAGGATGCAAATAGAGGATCTCTTGTACAACAAAGATCTCTATAAGCCTCTAAAGGGAGTCAAGCCGGAAGGAGAAAAGCAAGAAGATTGGGATCTCATGGATCGGAAAGCCCTAGGGGTGGTTAGATCTACTTTGTCGAAGTGGATCGCAAAGACTACCAAGAAGGCGAAGACCACAAATGAGCTATTGGATTATCTTACTGAGAGATTTGAAACTCCATCTGCTGCAAACAAGGTTGATTTGATACGCAAGATGGGCAGTCTCAAGATGCAAGAGGGAGGATCCTTAGCTAAACACATCGATGAGTTTATGGATGTTATAGACTCATTGACTGCGTTGGAAATTACGTTTGATGATGAGGTTTATGCGTGCTTGTTGCTAGCGTCTTTACCAGGAAGTTGGAGCGGAAGGGTGACAGCGATCAATGCTTCAGCGGGTAAGAACAAATTGAAGTATGATGATGTTAAGGATTTCTTGTTAGGCGAGGAAAATTGTTTGAAAAAGTTGGGGACATAGTCTACTTCGGGATCGGCCTTAGCTACTACTAGCAGGGGAAGGCCGGGTACTAGCAATAAGGGGAGAACTGAATCAAGGGAAAACGTAGTGGGTGGTAAGGGCAAGGCCGTGGAGATCAGAGATAAACCAAGGGTCGCGAAAGGATCGGTGCAGTGTTATCATTGCAAGGAGTTAGGACACTACAAGAAGGATTGTCCCAATCGTGGGGGCAATTCGGTGAATGTGACAGTCGAAGGTGATGATGTACTGGTTCTGAGTGTTAGTAGTGCACTAGAATCATGGGTGCTGGATTCGGGGGCATCATTCCACTCTTGCGGGCATGCAGAAGAGATGGAGAATTATACTTTCGGTGATTTCGGTAAGGTCTATCTGGCGGATGGAGAGCCTTTGGAAATCAAGGGGAAGGGGGATGTCAGAATAGGAGCATCGGACGGGAAGGTCCTACATCTACACGGGGTCAGACACATTCCGGGTTTGAAAAAGAACCTGCTTTCAGTTGGGCAGTTGGATGAAGAAGGTTACAAGGTAACTTTTGGCTGCAGGAACTGGGTTATAACCAAGGAGGATTCGGAGATCGCTCGGGGTAATAAAGAGGGGACATTGTATTTGGCGAATAACACCAAGGCTAGTATCGCGGTGGCGTCAGCCAAGGGTGATACAGATTTGTGGCACTGTCGATTGGGCCACATGAGTGAGAAGGGGATGAAAGTACTTTGCTCAAAGGGAAGACTACCGGGTTTGAAGACAGTCGACGTGGGGATCTGTGAAGATTGTGTGTTTGGCAAACAGGCGAGGAGTAATTTCTCGAGGACATGTAGGGCTTTGAGGGAAGCAAAGTTGGACTTGGTCCACACGGATTTGTGGGGGCCGGCCCCGGTAACTTCTCTGGGTGGTCCGTTATATTACATGTCGTTCATTGATGATTCGACAAGGAAAGTCTGGGTTTATTTATTGAAACACAAAGATGAGGCATTCGAGGTGTTTAAGAAATGGAAGGCTTTGGTGGAGAATCAGACGGGACTTAAGCTTAAGTGCTTGAGGTCAGACAACGAAGGGGAGTATGAGCTCGGGGAGTTCAAGGAATATTGTGCAGCGAATGGCATTCGCATGGAGAAGACTCCAAAGGGCACACCACAACACAATGGGGTTACAGAGAGGATGAACAGGACATTGAACGAGCGGGCTAGAAGTATGAGGTTGAAGTGTGGACTTCCGAAGACGTTCTGGGCATGTGCAGTTGACACAGCAGCTTTCCTGATCAATCGGGGACCATCGGTACCATTGGGGAATGAAATTCTAGAGGAAGCATGGAGTGGCAAGCAGGTAAATCTGTCCTTTCTTCGCATATTTGGCTGCGTTTCATATGTTCATATTGATTCTGCTGATAGAACTAAGTTAGATGCAAAATCTGTAAAATGTACGTTTGTTGGGTATGGCGGGGATGACTTCGGGTATAAGTTTTGGGATGACCAAAACCATAAAATTATTCGTAGTCGAGATGTGGTATTCAATGAACAGGTATTGTACAAGGACAGAAAGGGGGCATCTGATGATATTAGTTCAGAACCGGAGGTTGTAGAGGTGGATATTCCAGACTCGGGTGGGAGCAGGACGGTTCATGATGACCAAGGTCAGGGGGTCACTGAAGATGAACCACAAACTCCAGAACCGGATATTCCGATGCGTAGATCCAGCAGACTGCGTGGATCACCTGACAGGTATACTCCTTCGAATTACTATTTGTTGCTAACAGATAGTGGTGAACCGGAGTGTTATGCGGAGGCTGTTCGTAGTGCACTTTGTGATAAGTGGAAAGCTGCGATGGATGATGAGATGGACTCATTAAAAGACAATAAAACTTGGGAGTTGATTAAACTGCCTAAGGGGAAGAAGGCATTGCATAACAAGTGGGTTTACAGGATCAAGGAGGAAGCAAACGGCAGTAAGCGTTACAAGGCAAGGTTGGTTGTAAAAGGCTTTCAGCAAAAGTACGGTATTGATTACACCGAGGTATTCACTCCTGTTGTGAAGATGACCACTATCAGAATGGTTCTGGGGATAGTAGTGGCGGATAACTTGTTGCTGGAACAGATGGATGTAAAGACGGCCTTTCTTCATGGTTATTTGGAGGAAGAATTTTACATGGTACAACCAGAGGGTTACTTGTCTAAGGGTAGCGAGGAACTGGTTTGCAGGTTGACTAAGAGCTTGTATGGCCTTAAACAATCTCCTAGGCAGTGGTACAGGAAGTTCGATGGATTCATGCACGATATTGATTTTATCAGATGTGAGGCGGATCATTGTTGCTACTTCAAGAACACGGACAACGGGTACATAATCTTGCTGTTATATGTGGATGACATGCTAATGGTGGGCTCTAGTAGTAGAAAGGTAAACAGATTGAAGGCTCAGTTGTCAGAACGGTTCGAGATGAAGGATTTGGGGGAGGCCAGAAAAATCTTGGGCATGCGGATTGACCGGAATAGGGAGTTGCGTAAGTTGGTTCTTTCACAAGCAAAATACGTTGAGAAAGTCTTGACAAGGTTTTGCATGGAAGAGGCGAAGCCAACAGGGACACCATTGGGTATGCACTTCAAGCTATCCGAAAAGGACTCACCTAAGGGCAAGGAGGAGCGTGACAAGATGGAGAGGACTCCATATGCTTCGGCAGTAGGGAGTCTAATGTATGCAATGGTGTGTACAAGGCCGGACATTGCACATGCGGTGGGAGTAGTCAGCCGGTACATGGGCAATCCAGGGAAGCAACATTGGGAAGCGGTTAAATGGATCCTGTGTTACTTGAAGGGTACTGCTGGTAAGGCTCTGTGTTTCTCAAGCAAGGATGTCGTGTTAGCGGGTTATGTGGATGCGGATTTGGCATCAAGTGATGTAGATAAGAGGAGAAGTACTACGGGTTATGTTTTCACATTGGGTGGTACGGCAATCTCCTGGGCTTCTAAATTGCAGAAGATCGTGGCTCAGTCGACTGCGGAAGCAGAATATATGGCAGTGACAGAGGCAAGTAAAGAGATGGTATGGTTGCAGAACTTCTTGGGTGAACTTGGGAAGACGCGAAGTGGTAATGCTCTCTACAGTGACAGTCAGAGTGCAATACATTTGGCAAGAAATCCGGCGTTTCATTCTAGGACGAAGCACATTGAACTGAGGTTTCATTACATCAAGCATCTCTTGGAAAGGAAGATCTTAAGGCTGGAGAAGATATTGGGATCGGAGAACCCGACTGACATGTTGACAAAGGTTGTAAACCTTGATAAATTGAAGCTATGTATAGCTTCAATTGGGCTTGGAGAATAAGAGAGGAGGAAGGCACTACCATGATCGAGGTGAGCACTAGGACGACACCAAGGATGAGTTGAAGACGGATACGGGGCTGATACATGGGATGATCTCTAGGTGGGAGATTGTTAGAGTAGAGATCCTCAAAGGAACAAAAAGGAGAATTCCAGGCGGAGGGAGCGAGCGGGCGCTCGGTGCCAGCAGGCGGGCGCTCATTTGGACAGTAGGTTTGGTTTTACGGAAATCCACATCGAGCGGGCGCCTGGGGTAGTCCAGGCGGGCGCCTGGTCCGCTGACGGGATTTCGGGATTCCTTCTTTGTTTAGGTTTAGATCTTATTCCAGGGCATGTATTTAAGCAATGTTCCGCCCCTAATTTCTTGTGTCTTTTCTTTGCTTTATTTCTTGTTCTTGTTTGTGTGCCATTATTTTCTTGGGGTTATTGCTTGGGTTGTGAGGGTCTAATCCACAACAGTTTCTAGAACCCTCAAGTTTAGGGTTGGAGACCTGAAATAATCTCTATCCCCTAACAGCCGAATAATCTAATAATAATATGATAATTTGGAGATCTCAAAATCTGAACAATCCTAAGAGAGTCTCGGAATTTGAGATCAATTTGGGATCACTTCATTCAATCTTGAATTCGATAACGAGTTGTTCTGATGACACAATGATTTTTGGTCCCCTTGGGGGATGGCCAAAGTATCATAATGCGCCAATCGTGATCAAGCGGGTCGGATATCTTGCTATAAATATATGCAAAATGAGAATACCGTTAGGACCAAAGTCGGGTTTGACCTCGACTTAGGCCCTCGAGTGTGAGAGTAAGATCCCTGAGAAAACTAAGAACAAGGCGTGGAATACCTTGGGTGTGTGAGAGAGCATATGTTGTATAGAGAGAGAGAGAACTCAAGTGTAGAGAGAATGTAGAGAATACATTCACACAAGATGAGGGAGGGTTATATATGCAGGGAAAGTAAGTGTATATTTGGCCTTTTGGGAGGGTCTCACCTTTCGTATTGGGTATGAGTGTATAGGCTATATTTTATATATAAGGATGGTATATAATATGTATAAGGATAGGTAACCAAAGTTTATCAATCTTTGCTTCCAATTGCAATCTTGTATTTGAATCTGATCGGTATTGTGTAATCTGGCAATCTGTTTTAGTGATCTAGAAATCTAGTACATAATATCATATTTATTATCTGTACATTGGTTTTGTCTATAGTAATAAAATTTGGTCTTCTTCTCCCTGTGGACATAGCAAAATGGTCGTTTGTGAACAACGTAAATATGTATGGTCTTATTTGCATTCCTTAGTTCTGTTTGTCTTTTCTGATCCGTTATATCTAGGTGGCATTAAAAGTTTCCCTTAGAACAAACTGATATCAGAGCTTCGATTAGGAGTTTAGGGGTTTTCGCATAATTTGAATTTGATAATATAAAGGAAATATGTCTAAGATGAACGTGATGATAGACAAGTTCACAAGGAATAAATTTTTTAGTCTGTGGCAGATAAAGATGAAAGCTCTGTTAAAATGAGACGGTTTATGGGCACCCTTGGTCAAGGACTAGAAGGGTAAGGTCAATGATGATGTGATGTATGTTCTGAAAGAGAAGGCACAATCTGCGATTATTATGTGTCTTGCTAATGATGCCCTCGTTAACGTCGCTTGGGAAGAGATCGTAGTGAGTATGTGGCTGAAGTTGGAGAGTTTGTAAATGACAAAGTTTCTAACCAGCAAATTGTTTTTAAAAGCAAAAGCTATTCGGTTTACGCATACAAAAAGGTACGTCACTCGGTAATCGTCCAAATCAATTAAACACAATATTATTAGAACTGCGTAATATTGGTGATAATATTGAGGATGGGGTGTTGCTTTACTCTATTGCTTTATTTGCCCTTGTCGTACACAAATTTTGTGGAAAATTGTATTACTGGGAAAGATACCCTGTCTCTGGGTCTCTGAAAGAGGTAAGATTGAGGATACAACTCAAGGTGGAGAATTGCTTATTCTTTAAGTCTGATCTGGAGGATCAAGTCAATGTGGAGATTGTTGGTTTGCAGGTGCATAAGGGATACATGCAACCACATAAGTTACCCATATGTCCATTTGATATCATGTTTATTGGTTTGCGGGATTTTAATCCATGTGCGCTCATCAGGCGGCCACATAATTGGCTATGTACTCTATTCATGCAGCCGCATACGAATGGGAAAAATTCTGATCTAGTCTGTTTCTGGTTAATATTCTGAACAACTTGCTTGTAAGGAACTTTTTATCCCTCTAACGCTCGAATATGTGATAATCTGAAAATCTGAACAAATTTGAGAGATTCTTAGAGTTCAAAATCAATAAAGGTGCAATCAGTTCAATCTTGAATCTGAGAACGAGTTTTTCAAATCTGAATATGCGATAGTGATATCTGAACCTGAATCTGGTCAGTATTTTGTAATATGTCAAAATGTTCAAATGATCTAGAAGTCTGATACCTAATCTGAGATCTGTGATTTGACTTCGGGTTGTCTCCACAATAATAAATATATTCTCTTACTGCTCATAGACGTAGCTTATCGTTAGTGAACCTTTTAAATCAATTATTTGTTCTTGTTTGTGCTCATTATTTTTGTTGCTCTATTTTATCAATATACTCCCTCCGTCGCAAATTAATGGTTACTAAAACTGAAGACACGAAAATTAAAAAATATTTTGGGAAAGTAGGTGGTGTGAGTGGGTAGGAGAGAGAAAGTGAGGTAGAAAATAATAAGTGTATATGTGTTGTAAGTGAGTAAGATTTTTTTTTTTTTGAGTAAATAAATATTACTAGTATGGAGCACCCAAAACAAAATAAAAATCTATACTTATAGTATTTTAAAATTGGTGAAACCAACCATAGGAATGAAACGTAAGCAAGAAATAGGTTTTTCTTGATTTAGACGTTGCCATGTAATACGACCTTTGGAATCATGAAGACTTTTGGCATTCTCCTACATAAGTTAAAATAAGAGGTGATAACCATAGATATGATAGTAGGTAACTTAGTAATTCTATAAGAAGAAATTGATATCTATATAATATGTACTCTTATATATATAGAGTATTAGATTAGGTAGACATATAAGTTAAAACCGTGTATGGGGAAGGAATATGGAGATGAATAAAGTCAGTTTATTTCCTTCCCTTTGCCGAGTACATAGATACACAATATATACAAAGACTCTTTTTGGAGACTAAGTCTAATCCCTATAATTTAGCTAGGTCAAATATATCCTACCTATTTACATTCATATCAAATAGGTAGATAAAGATACACACAATTAAGAAAGAAGATATTCCGAGATCCTTGAAGATCTCGGCTATCTCAACACCCCCCTCAAGTTGGAGCGTGTAAATCACAGACGCCCAACTTGCCTAGAAGATGCAGAAACTGTTAACTGCCCAATGCCTTAGTAAGAATATCCGCTAGCTGTGAAGTTGTATGAACGTAACCAGTTGTGATGACACTTGACTGTACATCATCGCGAACAAGATGACAGTCAACTTCAATATGTTTGGTTAACTCATGATGGACAGGATTTTGAGCCATATGCAATGCAGATTGACTATCACACATAATAGTCATAGGAGCTGAATGAGAAATGCCGAACGAACCAAGCAAGCTACGAAGCCATTTTAATTCACACGTGGCACTTGCCATAGAACGATATTCTGCCTCGGCCGATGGTCGCGAAATAGTAGTCTGTTTCTTGGTTTTCCAAGAGATTGGAGAGTGACCCAAGAAGACAAAATAAGCGGTAAGAGAGCGCCGAGTAAGAGGACAACTTGCCCAATCAAAATCACAATATGATCGAAGATGAAAAGCAGAATCGGAGCGCAACAAAATACCTTGGCTCGGACGATTTTTCAGATACCGAACAACACGTAGAGCGGCTGTCCAATGGGCCCTGTTAGGCCGAGTCATGAATTGTGCAAGAGTATGCACACTGTAGGATATCTCCGGGCGAGTAATAGTAAGATAGATAAGGCGGCCCACAAGTCGCCTATAAGCCTCAGGATCTCGTAAATCAACATCTTCAGTCAAAGCCAAACGGTGATTCTGTTCAATAGGAGTAATGGCTGGACGTGCTCCCAGAAGACCAGCCTCAGAGAGTATATCATGTGCATATTTGCGCTGAGAGAGGAAAACAACGACTAAGATAGGCCTTGAAGCGGCTAATGGCAACCGAATCATCCCCACCAATAACCAAATCATCAACATAGACGAGAACGTGTATTTCAGCAGCGAAAGTCTTGAAAGAGAACAACGAATAGTCGGAACATGATTGAACAAATACATACATCTTCAATGCCATAGAAAGTTTTGCAAACCAATAACGATGAGCTTGCTGAAGACCATATAATGATTTTTTAAGTTTACAAACCTTCCCAGAAGATGAGTCCGGAAGTCCCAAGGGCACCTTCATTGCCTATTTCGACTTGCAAACTTATCATTATCATGCCGAGAATAATGGACAAAACATAAAGACCCAAACACCCGAATATGTGAGTAAGAAGAAGGTTTCCCAAAAATAATTTCATAAGGAGTTTTCCCGTTTAGCAATTTTGAGGGGGTTCGATTAATCAAGTGCCCAGCCGCCAACACACACTCCCCTTAAAATTTGACAGGTAATTTTTCTTGAAACATTAAAGCACGAGACACATTCAAAATATGTCTATGCTTTCTTTCCACCCTTCCATTTTGTTGGGACGTACGAACACAAGTAGTGTGATGTTCAATTCCATGTTCAAGAAAATATCTTTTCAAACAAGTAAGTTCCGTCCCATTATCACTCCTAATTTTCTTAACTTGTTGCCGCTCCACCATGACAAGAAATTTTTTCAAAATCTGGGAAACATCACCCTTAGACTTGACCAAATAAACCCACACCGCACGGGAACAATCATCCACAATGGTTACAAAATAAACAACACCACACAAAGTAGGTTTCCGATAATCACCCCAAATATCACATTGAGTTAAATCGAAAATCTCATTAGAATTACTTTCACTAAGTAAAAATTTGTCCCTACTTTGTTTAGCCTTGCAACAAATCTCACAAACGTCTTTATGAATACTACTACGATTAATGAAAGGTAACAAACCCACAATCTTTCTTGATGGATGCCCGAGTCGCTGATGCCACAACTGAAAACTGACAGATTCTCTAACGTTGCACACTTGCGTTGTCGAAGACTTCCTCAAGTAGTACAACCCCCCGTCCAGTTCACCCGCTCCAATCAAAATCTTCAAGACCCGGTCATGTACAACACATTGTTTGTCAGAAAAATGCACCAAATAATCAGATTCTCGAAGTAATTGAGAGACAGATAAGAGATTGCAGTTAAAAGTTGGGGCTGTTGGTAGTGGTGCTCTAGGCACGTTTAATAAACGTTGTAATTGTTATCATTTATTTCATATCAATAAATATATGTTTTGATTATTATTGTTGTTCACGTTTACTTATAATAATCTCTGTCCCTAGTACTTGTTAAGCACTAGTATAAAGGCTAAATGATCATGTTAGATTTATGGGTACTTGTTTGGAACAAGGTACTGGACATGACCTGCTGTATGAGATTTATGTCATGGTCTATGTCGTACATATATCTCATATTAGTTATGTCATTCGAATCCTTAGACATGAAGTTATTATAGTCTTCCACTTTATGAACATTATGTTTGACATATTCAAACGCTACCTTTAACCGGGTAGTTATAAAGGGTATGATTGGCATAATCGGATTTACGTAGGGAAGAGTAATAAGCTAAATGGATTTGTCCTTCTTCGGAGAGATGTCAAGCTTAGGCCTCTCGTAGGAATGATGTTGATGAAAATGTTCGGCCGGACTCAAATGAATTGATTAGATCAATGTCATTTGTATTATCAACATATTCGGAATCGAGAAAGTATTGAACAAAACAAGTTGACTTGTTGACCATGACTTGTGTTCAATGACATCGTGGACAAAGGGATTGTGACATGTTCTAAAGGAATGCGAACTTGTATCTAGTTATACTATTTGGGTAGGTATGACGGTTTGCTAGAACCTAATCATATCTTATGGTTTCATGTTTGAACCCATTGCCAACTTAGTGTAATCCTAGAGGGTCACACACAATAGAACGAATCTTAAATAAGGACTATATCGGAATATTGAGTTGAAGGACTTTGGAGGAATTTGGAAATTAGGGAAATCTGGGGCAGGTGTGCGACCGCACAAAAGGGTTTGGGCGGCCACACAACTTGACTCAAAAAGTACCAGAACCTTCCAGATAGATGTGCGGCCGCACAGGTTGTTTGGACGGTCACACACCATGTCGGGACTGGTTTCCTGATTTAATTAGGAAAAGGATTTTGGACGGGTTTTGACACAAGTTTCCTATTTGGAATAGGTCTAACTTGTATATAAACAGCCAAATTCGGGCCAGAACTATCCCTAGCTTTTGTGCAAGTCTCCAAAGAGTTTGAGAGAGTTTTATTTTTTTCTAAGATATCCTAGATTGAAGAACAAAATAATACACAAATAAAATTCCATATAGTTCATATTGATTGTGGAAACGTGTTTCACAATTTTGGTCTAGCAACCAAGATCAAGTGTCCTTGATATTCGTTCAAGGTGTGGATACCGCTAGAGGGTGAAGCTCATCATCTTCAAAGATCGTGTTCTTACTTGTTCGTGATTAAAGCTTCAATTTCTCCACGAAGATCAAAGACCAAATTCAAAGTCATCAAGGGTTAGTTTTCTAGTATTCATATTGCAAGTATTTGATTCAATCATATAAACGGATCTATGGGCTTTGGGTTTCATAAAAATTTAAATGCTATTTTTCGCTGCGCATTTTTCTACGAATCCCAACAGGGGCATATAGAACATTTTTTAAAACAAGATTCGTGGCAATCTCAACGTTTCCTTCTTTCGTGGCTTTCATGTATCTCCCATTAAGCAAACCAATGTGATCCGCCTTAATATCATGAACATCACTGAGCAAAGAGATGTCCCTTGTTATGTGTCGGTTGGCTCCACTGTCGACAAGCCAACGTTTATCGTGCATCTTACCAATGTGATCCGCCTTAATATCATGCTGTGTGTATATAAATTGTTTATGTGCCTAGCATGATATGCATATTGGATATATGATGTTTATGTGTTATATGATTTTATGTGGTTTATTGTTTTACAACTTTAATCGCACTATTGAATCGCACTAAAAATTATGTTGGATTCTGAATTGTTTGATTATTAATTTTTGATTGGATCAAAGTTTTAATAATCGGGGAAAACAATTTTGAGACAAATTTTCGAACTTTAAAAATTCATTCTGATGCTACTGTGCGACCGCACAGAAAACCTTGGGCGGCCGCACAAGTTTGGGCGACCGCACAGTCTTTTCTTGGGCGGCCGCACAGTTGTCAGGATTATGGCTTTGATTTTCGGTCAGAATCTGGAATTTTGATGGGGTTCGACCAGACCAGTGACAAGACCAGCCAGACCTGCTGATCTGGAATGGGTTTTGGGCAGTTGATTTGGGTGTGGATCCTGGGGTTTGATTTTCCTATTTGTTTTAGTCTTGTGATTCTAAGATTGGTTCAAGGTTTGGATCGCTAATCTACGTTCATCGAGATTGTGTTTCCCAAACTTGATCGCAATCAAAGTTTCAAAGATAAAACGAAGTTAGAATTATGAAGAGTTCATAATTGCTAAAATTGAGAAACAAAGTTCTTGATTCAAAGATTGGAGATCCATGTGGAATTGTGGATGCAATTTGCCTACGTTCATCGAGACCATCTATTGCTTAGTTTCGGCCGCATGGACTACTTTCTTGGTTTCTTGAATTTGTGCGGAATTGTGGATGCCTTATGACTTAGTTTCGGCCGCACTTCTTGTTGTCTTGATTTGGAGATAATAACCAAAGTTGAAATAGTATCATCCTCATAATTATAGAGAAACTAATGACACATAAATATTATGATTAAATTAATGGAGATTAATTTAGTGGCTAAACTTGATGCGTAACATGTTTATATTATGTGCTCATAAATGTGTTGTATGCTATATGTGATGAACCTTCAAAGAAAGTTTTAAGTCATTTATTACCATGCCATGATTAAAAAACTTGTTAATACATGGGTGAATTTAATGTAGACTCGCCCTAACGAGATACATTGACTTTATTTATGTATGAGCAAGATAGATAATGTGGGCACGCCCTAGCGAGGCACATTAACTATACGTTTAAAATGGTTGGACTTAATTGGGCGTCAAAACAGTTTTGAGCGTAGGCAAAGATGAGATTTAACATGCTTTTTGAAATAGGATTTGTTAAAGAATCTCATAAAAGGAACTAAAAGTCATATGAGATATGATTGACAATAGTTGTCTACCTAATTAATTTGATTTTGTGTAATCCGCCTTAGCGGACTTAAAATTAAATTAAAGCGGGATCTTAACCCATTTAAATTATATTATACATTGGATGTATGAGAAGGTTATATAATTTAGTGGGAGTATTTTTTTAAAAAAAATACATTGATTATTTCTTTAATGAAAAGAGGTACTTATTAAATTTTGGATATATTGTAGATAATGACTAACAACACTCAATCAGTTTCGTTGCGATCGATCCTTGAGAAGGATAAGCTCCAAGAGAATGTTACTAACTTTATGGATTGGATCCGTAGCCTAAGAATTGTTCTAAGGCAAGAATATAAGTTGTACATTCTCGACGAGCCACTTCCTCCCGAACCAGAACCTACTGCCCTAGAGCAGAAAGAGACAATTACAAAAAACATCGTAATGATTCTAGAGATGTAAGTTGTCTCATGCTTTCTACTATGTGCTCAAAACTCCAACAAAGTTTGGAACATTTGGAAGCCTATGAGATAGGCGTGGAGTTAAGAGCCATGTTTCAAGAGCAAGCTAGGCAAGAGAGGTACAAGACCATTATTGCATTCAATTCTTGCAAAATGAGTGAAGGGCAACAAGTGAGTCCTCACATGCTTAAAATGAAAGGTTATATGGAGCATCTTGAGAAACTTGGCTATCCAATCCCATTGGAGCTAGCCACATATCTCATTCTTAATTCATTGCCTAAAAGTTATAATCAGTTTGTGATGAATTATAACATGCATGGAATTGATAAGAATCCCTCCGAGTTGCATGGGATGCTTAAAACTGCGGAGATGAAGATTGTGGAGAAAGGTTCTCCTGTGCTCTTGGTTCATGATGGGAAGAAGGCTGGTGCCAAAGGAAAGGGTAAGGCAAAAGTTGTCAAACCCAAGATAAGCAAGGCAAAGGTTGCTAAGGCTTCTGAGGCAAAACCCGATTCACAAAAGGATGCAATCTGTTTCCATTGTCAAGAAATTGGTCATTGGAAACGTAATTGCAAGGCTTTCTTGGAAGAGCAAAAGAAGAAGAAGAGCAGCAAGGCTGCGTCGACTTCAGGTATCTATATAATAGATATTCTCCTTTATACCACTGATTCTTGGGTATTGGATACCGGATGTGGTTCTCACATTTGTTTAAATGTGCAGGGACTAAAGAATAGGAGACTGCTTAAAGAGGGTGAAGTAGACCTACGCATGGGGAATGGAGCAAGAGTTGCTGCATTAGCCGTAGGGACTTATGAAGTCACTTTACCTTCCGGTTTAATACTTGTTTTGAACAATTGCTATTATGTATCGGATTTAAGTAGAAATATTATTTCAATTTCTTGTTTGGATAATGAAGGTTTTAAGTTTCTTATTGAGAATAAAAAAATTTCTATTTATTTAAATGATGTGCTTTATGGTATTGCTAATTCATTTAATGGCCTTTATGTCTTGGATGTCAAGAATGAAAATAATGAAAATGTCTATCATATAAATAAGAAATCTAAACCTAATGATGTAAATCATTCTTATTTGTGGCATTGCCGTCTTGGTCATATTAATGAGATGCGTATCTCAAAACTCCATGGGGACGGTCTCTTGGGTTCATGTGACCTTGGGTCATATGATACTTGTGAGTCGTATCTTCTTGGAAAAATGACTAAGACACCTTTTACCAAGCTAGGTGAAAGGGCAAGCGACTTATTGGGGTTGATACATTCCAATGTATGCAGACTATTAAGTAGCAATGCTAGGGGAGGATTTCAATACTTCATAACCTTCACTGATGATTATAGTAGATTTGAGTATGTTTACCTAATGAAACATAAAAGTGAAGCATTTAAGATATTTAGAATATTTCAAAATGAAGTAGAAAAACAACTTGGCAAAAGTATTAAGGCACTTCGATCAGATCGAGGTGGAGAATACTTGAGTCATGAATTTGATGATCATCTAAAGAATTGTGGAATAGTTTCACAATTGAATCCACCCGGAACACCACAATGGAATGGTGTGTCCGAGAGGAGAAATCGGACTTTGTTAGACATGGTTCAATCAATGATGAGTCAAGTTTATCTTCCAATATCCTTTTAGGGCTACGCTCTAGAAACCGCTGCTTTCACACTAAATCAAGTTCCAACTAAATCGGTTCCAAAGACTCCATATGAGATGTGGAGCGGAAAGAAACCTAGTTTGTCTTTCATGAGGATTTGGGGTTGCGAAGCTTTTGTCAAAAGACTTGTCTCCGATAAACTAGGACACAAATCTGATAAATGTATTTTCGTGGGATATCCTAAGGAAACTAAAGGATATTACTTTTACAACCGAGAGGACAACAAAGTGTTTGTTGCCCGAACTGGTGTCTTTCTAGAGAAACAGTTTCTCTCCAAAGAAATAAGTGGGAGTAAAATAAATCTTGAAGAAATTCGAGACCCAAAAAATAACATTGAACCAGAAGTGGAACAAGAACAAGAACCACAAGGAGTTTTGGAACCTGTTCAAAATACACAAGTAACTCGCAGATTTGGTAGGTTACGATCCGAGCCCGAGAGATATGGATTTCTCGTAACGGATAGTAATGAGGTGGAAATCATTGAGAATGATGAACCGTTAACCTACCAAGAGGCGATGTCTTTTCCTGATTCGGACAAGTGTCTTGGAGCCATGGAATCCGAATTGCAATCCATGCAAGACAATCAAGTTTGGAATTTGATTGATGCGCCCGAAGGTGTAGAAAACCATAGGATGCAAATGGGTCTTCAAGAAGAAGACTGACATTGATGGGAAGGTGCATACTTACAAAGCTAGGCTTGTAGCGAAGGGTTATAGGCAAGTTCATGGTATTGACTATGATGAGACCTTTTCACCCGTAGCAATGATCAAGTCTATAAGAATTTTGCTTGCCATTGCCGCATATCATGACTATGAAATATAGCAGATGGACGTCAAAACCGCTTTCCTGAATGGAAAACTCCAAGAGGATGTGTATATGACACAACCAGAAGGTTTTGAACAAGATTCTAAGGTATGCAAATTGCAAAGATCCATCTATGGATTGAAGCAAGCTTCAAGGAGTTGGAATCTCCGTTTTGATGAATCGGTCAAAGAGTTTGGTTTCATCAAGAACGAAGATGAGCCTTGTGTATACAAGAAGATTAGTGGGAGCATAGTGCTATTCCTTATTTTATACGTGGATGACATATTGCTCATTGGAAACGACATTCCTACACTTCAGTCTGTGAAGACTTGGTTAGGAAAGTGCTTCGCAATGAAAGATATAGGTGAAGCCGCATATATACTTGGCATTAAGATCTATAGAGATAGATCAAGGAGGATACTTGGTTTAAACCAAAGTACATACATTGACAAGGTCATTAGAAGATTCCGTATGGAAAATTCTAAGAGAGGCACCTTGCCCGTGTTACATGGAGTTTCTCTAAGCAAGACTCAATGTCCTAAGACAAATGATGATCGTGAGAAAATGAATGATGTTCCATATGCTTCGGCAATTGGGTCCATCATGTATGCCATGATTTGTACTAGGCCGGATGTGTCTTATGCTTTGAGCATGACAAGTAGATACCAATCCGACCCTGGCGAAAATCACTGGATAGCTGTAAAAGCGATTCTTAAGTACTTGAGAAGGACTAAAGACTCGTTTTTGGTCTATGGGGGAATGGAAGATGATCTCATTGTAAATGCTTACACGGATGCAAGCTTCCAAACTGACAAAGATGATAGCCGATCGCAATCGGGTTTTGTGTTTATGTTAAATGGTGGAGCTGTAAGCTGGAAGAGTTCCAAGCAAAGTACAACCGCTGATTCTACAACAGAAGCTGAGTATATTGCTGCATCGGATGCTGCAAAGGAAGCTGTTTGGATTAAGAAGTTCATAACTGAACTTGAAGTGGTTCCTAGTATTGCTAATCCAATAGACCTTTATTGTGATAATAATGGTGCTATTGCTCAAGCAAAGGAACCAAGAGCACATCAGAAATCCAAACACATACTTAGCGTTTTCATATCAGTCGAGAGATCGTTGATAGGGGAGGGACGTAAATATATGCAGAGTACCTACTGATGACAATGTTGCGGACCCGCTAACAAAAGGACTTCCACAAGCTAAACATGATGGTCATGTTAGGTCCATGGGTATTAGATACATGGGAGATTGGGCCTAGGGCAAGTGGGAAATTGTTGGTAGTGGTGCCCTAGGCACGTTTAATAAACGTTGTAATTGTTATCATTATTTCATATCAATAAAGAGATGTTTTGATTATTATGTTGTTCATGTTACTTATAATAATCCCCGTCCCTAGTACTTATTAAGCACTAGTATAAAGGCTAAATGATCATGGGATGATCATGTTAGATTTATGGGTACTTGTTTGGAAAAAGGTACTGGACATGACCCGCTGTATGAGATTTATGTCATGGTCTATGTCATACATATATCTCATATAGTATGTATTGAATCCTTAGACATGAAGTTATTATAGTCTTCCACTTGATGAACATTGTGTTGATATTTCAAACGTACCTTAACACGGTAGTTATAAAAAGGGTATGATTAGCATAATCGGATCCCGTTGGGAAGAATAATAAGCTAAATGGATTTGTCCCTCCACGGAGAGATGTCAAGCTTGGGCTCTCGTAGGAATGATGTTGATGAAATGTTCGCCGGACTCAAATGAATTGATTGATCAATGTCATTTGGATTATCAACATATTCGGAATCGAGAACGTATTGAACGAAACAAGTTGACTCTTTGACCATGACTTGTGTTCAATGACATCGTGGACAAAGGGATTGTGACATATTCTAAAGGAATGCGAACTTGTATCTAGTTGTACTTTTTGGGTAGGTATGACGGTTTGCTAGAACTAATCATATCTTATGGGATCATGTTTGAGCCCATTGCCAACTTAGTATAATCCTAGAGGGTCACACACAATAGAACGAATCTTAAATAAAAGGACTATATTGGCATTTAGGGTCGGAGGACTTCCAAGGAATTTCTGGAAAGTTCTGGGCCTCCTGGTCAACCAAGCGGGCGCTTGGGTTGCACCAGGCGGGCGCCTGAACAAGCTAGAGAAGAATTGGACTTTCTGCCCAAACAAGCGGGCGCCTGGGTAGGACCAGGCGGGCGCCCGGTATGCCGGTTTGAAATTTCCTAATTCGATTAGGAATGGTTTTTGACACAAGTTACCTATTTGGAATATGTCTTAATTGTGTATAAAAGCACCAATTCGGCCAGACCATATTAACAAGTGCTTTTGTGAGTCTCAAAGAGTTTGAGAGAGAGATTTTATTTTGTTCTAAGATATCATTGATTGAGGAACAAAATAATTCACAAATAAATTCCATATAGTTCTTTATATATTGTGAAAGTGTGTTTCATAATATTGGTCTAGCAACCAAGATCAAAGAAGCTCCTTTGATATTCGTTCGAAGTGTGGATACCGCTAGAGGGTGAAAATCATCATCTTCAAAGTTCGTGTTCAAGCTTTGTGATCGTGATCAAGTCTTCAAGTTTCTCCACCAAAGATCAAGAGAAAATTCATAGCCATCAAGGGTTAGTTATTCCTCTATTCATCTTGTTGTATTTGATTTAATCATATGAACGGATCCATGGCTTTGGATTTCTTAAAATTTTAATTGCTATATTCCGCTGCGCATGTTACTTGGAAACCCAACACCCAGCACCTGTTCTTCCCTTATAGCATTAGAATATGCCTTATTCACAAAAGGTAGTGGCTCCGTATTGACAATAGAGGTTTTCACGTTCTCAAACTTTGGAGTTTCTAACCCCATGACGAATTGATGAACCCGTTCCTCCTCACGCCTTTTTACTAACACCGTCCCAATATCACACTTGCAGCCCGCACAGGAACATGTTGGTAGGGTTTCAAAATCATTAAGAGCATCCCACAGCTTCTTTATGCGTCCATAATAAGAAGCCACGCTCTCATTCTTCCCTTGTCTGCAGTTTGCTATGTCCGCCTTTAATTGTTGAGTCTTCGGTCCATTCCCCATCGAAAACCGCTCTTTTAAATCATCCCATAAAACCTTCGCTTCGTCCACATAAGTAATAGTGGAACGAAGAGTCGGCTCAATCGTATTAAAAATCGATGAGACAATCATGGAATTCACCGTCCACCATTAGTCTGCTTCATCAGCATCATCACGACATGGGATTCTGCCAACAATGAATCCGATTTTCGTCTTCGCTCGAAGCGATCCTTTGAAAACACGTGCCCATTCTTCATAATTCTCACCCTTCAACTGAACATGGTTGATAATCATTCCTGGATTGTCGCTTGAAGAAAGAAAATAAGGAGATATCTTTTCTTCCTTGATCTCCTTTCCTTTGCCGGAGTTCTCACCGGATTTATCATCACCGCCGGCCATTGATAAAAAACCGGGCTCTGGTTCCAAGCTAAAACCGTGTATGGGGAAGGAATATGGAGGAGAATAAAGTCAGTTTATTTCCTTCCCTTTGCCGAGTACATACATACACAATATATACAAAGACTCTTTATTGGAGACTAAGTCTAATCCCTATAATTTAGCTAGGTCAAATATATCCTACCTATTTACATTCATATCAAATAACTAAAGATACACACAATTAGGAAATAAAATATGTCGAGATCCTTGAAGATCTCGGCTATCTCAATAATATACTCTTATATATAGGGTAGTATTTGACTAGGTAGTTCGTGGTGCATTCAAGAACATTAAGATCACTAAGAAGTGACTTTTCAATTTTTAAATGATCAAATTCACAATTCAATGGCTTTTGAACCGTTTATGTATTCCAAGAGACTACATATTATTCAAAGCCATTGAATTGTGATGGAATACGTAAAGTTTTAACTATAAAGTGATTTAAATGATAGAAAGTGAAAAGATAGATTGAAATGATTATTGTTACTTGACTCAAGAAATCCCATAAAATAATGTACTTAAAGAAGATCAAACATTAGGTGAAAAATAATACTAACATATAAAAAAAGTCCATAGCTTACAGTTTATGTATTCCAAGAGACTAAATATTATTCAAAGCCATTGAATTGTGATTGAATACTTAAAGTTTTAACTATCAAGTGATTTAAATGATAGAAAGTGAAAAGATAAATTGAAATGATTATTATTACTTGACTCAAGAAATCAATAAAACAATATACTTAAAGAAGAACAAACATTAGGTGAAAAATAATGCTAACATATAAAAAGTTATAACTTACATTTTATTAATATGTCTTGCTTTTTATGTGAAGTTAATTCTGATTTAAATCACTAAGATCATTAAGAAGTGACTTTTAAATTTTTAACTAATCATATTTTTATAATTCAATGACTTTGAATAAACAATAAAATCATTAAGAAGTGACTTTTCAGTTTCTAACTAATCAAATTTTCAACTTGAAACAATACATGATATTCAAAGCCATTGAATTATGAAAATTTGATTAGTTAGAAACTGAATTACAAAAGAACGTGATAAAGAATATAAAAGATTAGATATATTTATTTAAAACATATATTTTGCATTTCTTCATTCAATACCAACATTAATTTGATAATAAAAAGATCTAAATGACTCTTCAATTTAGAATGCAGATGGTCGGGAAATATAAAAATAGAAGGAAAATATTTTTTTTTATTCTTGTATGACGTTAAAGACTTCCTATTACTTCTTTTCTTCTATATACATTCATGTCATTTGTTTCCACAATTTATTTAACCTTCTTTCTATATATCTATGTACTATAGTATGATTTTGGCTTTAACTATTTTATTACATTTTTCCCCGTTTTCTTTCATTAGGTTTGGGAAGAACGTTTTTGGACAAATTGGATGAAGAAGAAAGCATTAGTTTGATTGAGAAAAATTTCAACAGTGAGTAAGTATTACCTCTACATTTTTGCATATTATCTTATTGAATTTCCACTTATCTTTCGATTTTACAATTACCTCCGTCCAAAACAAATTTTTATTTATTCTCTTCATCAAAAGAAAAAAAATATTTATTTTGATACGGAGAAAGTATGAGTTTACTTTATTCATCAACATATGTATTTCATTAATTTATTTGGAAAAAGTTATCTATAATAGTGTTCTCATAATTTTTTATGTTATTTTGATACATATATGTCCTTAATTTTCTTTTGTAATTTTTTCTGTTTTCTTCTCTCTCTCTCTCTCTCTCTCTCTCTCATTCCAAGATTGAAATATAAGGAGGTTAGACAAAGTTGTCGCATGCAATCGGCCACCGTTGCACATATTTATCAACCAAGCAATGCAATGTGTTTGTGATACTATTGCTCAAAATTCAATCTTGAGGTATATTATAATACTTTTGTCTCCAAAATATGTTTGAATTTATTCTTAACTAAGAAAGAAAATGAGTTCATTTTAGGATGAAAAAAGTATTTTACATTTTTTGTAATTCATTTGTCTTTCTATTGTTGTAAATTGAACGTTTGAAATTGATATAATTGACCACTCAAGTTCTTGGTTATATAACATGAAAGTTCAGTTTTTGCAATTCTTTTCCTCACATTAATTTTTTGTTGCAATTTTATGAAAAATTGAGAATACCTAAAACTTATTATTATAATATGGGTTTATTGATATGTCTATGTATATTTGGTTTCATCACAAATTTATTTAAGAGTTAATTTTGGGTTTTATTCATGTTTTATATATTTTTGTTATGTTTACTAACTTTAATTTATTTTTGATTTTTTACTGCAGATCATTATGTTTTGGAGTAGTTGGAATATTTAAAAGGTCAATGCAGTGTGAATTTAATCATTCATTACATGATGACAATACCTAATTTACTTCATCTTGATTTTAATGAAGATTATGTATATATCAACATAATACAATTGCAAGTATTATGCTGCAAAAATGAGTTACTATATTAACTGAACTTCACAACTATTTTCAATTAGATTTTTTTTCCATTAAATTTATAATTTTTTAGTGATTCAATTTTTTTTTATGGCAATACTTAATTTACTTCATTTGTCTTTTAATACTTAAGGAGATAATTATACAATATATTTAATTAACTTAAAAATTTTGATTATAAATATCAGATTGATTGTAATAAGTTAAGTTTTTATAGATGCATCGACATTTTCTATCCCTTAATGTAAACTTTTATAAAAAGATCTCCTTATATTTATAAACTACTAATTAGTTCATTGAAAGATTATTACTCTATACTATCTATCTTTTCAAAAATTATTATACAAAAAAAACCTTTTACATTTAAAAATTATTAAATAATCCATCGGTACTACATAACTCGTGCAAAACACGGAGTTATTGCTAGTAATCATTAATTTGGGAAAGAGAGACCTTCAAACATGTTGAAGCGCATCCTTTATAAGACCATGTGCAATGGTGAAAATCTAGGGTGTTGAATGGCCCAGTCACACAAAAATGGAGGTTTAATCCTTACAATGGTTTGTTGAATGGGGAGGAAAATGCAATTTTGTTTACTGCATTCAACACCCGTGAATGCAGAGATTGGTCGGCAAGGACGGACACGCGGCGAGCTGGAATTGGGCCGACATGGCACGTGAAACACACGCGCGAGTGAGGGGCGTCAAGCCAATGGGCGGTCCTTTTTTTTTTCTCCTGGTGTCGCCACGTGTTGGCTGGCCATATTTTTTTTTTACTTCTTATCCCAACTTTTGCAGCTCAATTATTTGACAGTTTTTTTTTTTTTTTACACCAAAATTCCAGAATTTTTTTACTCTATAAATTTACATGAGTTTCATTGTATTCCAACACAAAAAAAAAACCATCTTTTTCTTGAAATGGATCCCAATAATAACCTTTCCAATACTCAAAATTCAAGTAATCCTCCTCTTCCCTACAACAATCCTAACAATTTTCAATACGAAAATCAATCTTTCAACCAACCACGTCCTCAACATTTTCCAAATCCTGGTTTTCCACCAAATTTCATGCCTTCACCTATCCAAAATTGGAATCCATATTATGGGATGCCAATGCAACCACCCCCTTATAATCAATATCCTTATATGCCAATGATGAGAAATGAAAATATTTTTGGAAATGAATCATCACAATTTCCAGAATTTTCAACTCAAATAGGTATGGGTAGTATGAGAGGTCCTAACGAAGCTTCTGAAATTGTAGAGGGTATAGCCAATCCAGCTGGTGAGGGTTCAGCCGCTACTCGCAAAAAAAAAGCGTCAAATGGACTACCCCTCAAAATTTAGTCCTACTTAGTGGGTGGATTAAATTCAGAACAAACAGTATCATCGGAAGAAATCAGAAAGGCGAGACGTTTTGGGGTCAAATTGCGGAATATTGTAACGAGCATTGCTCATTTGACTCTCCTCGTGATGGAACTACCTGCAGAAATCGCCATTCCTATGTAAGCAAAATATTGAATAAATGGATAGGTGCTTACGATAAACCTAAACGTACGCAAGCAAGCGGGTGGTCGGAGACCGATGTATTGGCAAAAGCGCATGAAATCTATAAATGCGATCACAATGTCAATTTTACTTTGATGGATGAGTGGCATGCTATCCGAGATGAACCACGTTTTGCAAGTCAGGTTGGAAGAAATACGGGATCTGGAAGCAGTGGATCTAAGAGAGGACGCGAAAGTGATGGTGGTGAGTCAAACTCGGTTGGATCCATTCCTCGTCCCATGGGAAGGGAGGTAGCTAAGAAAAAGAGAAAAAAATAAAGATAAGGCAATAGGATTAGAATCGGTAAATGAAGACTGGGCAGAATTCAAACAATACAAAGAGAAAGAGTTGGAACGATTGAGTCAGATAGCTACACAACATGAGGAGTCTATCAAAGTTCAGAAAGACAAAACTCAAGCTAAAAAGATGAAAATGTGGATGAAGTTAAATGACAAGGAGCATCTCGATGATCGGAGCAAACAACTTTTTGAAATGTTGGGTGAAGAGTTATTTGACAATTAATTTTTTGCTTTAATGTTTGTTTTCTAATTTTATGTCAGTTTTATGTAATGATGTACTAGCCTTTCCTTTTAATTAAATCTATTTGGCAGTTAATTTTCAGATTTAATGTTTGTTTGCTAATTTTATGTCAAATAGTAATCTATAAGGGCCAAATAGTATTATCATGGAAGTTATGAGGACAACAGTGTTATTTGCAAAATTGTCCTGGTTAACCCCATGTTCTCAAGTTTAAAGCTGGCAAAAGTGTTTTCTAAAGTTTGTTCTCTATAAATAATACTCTATTCCTTCTTTCTTCCTACATCAACCATTCCCTTCTTTCATTCTTCATAAATTAAACACTCTCTATTTCTCCTTTATCCAAATTTCAATGGATCCATTTGAATTTCATTTTGATATCGAAGCCTACAAAAGGCAATCTGATTTGGAGGATAGGTATATAGTCAACCACTTTACAGAGCGTCGAAAAAAATATATTAGACGATCAACCTCATACGAGAAGATACTTCAAAAGAGATCACGCTTGGGCAAACCAAAGCCTGGTTAACGACTACTTTTTCGAAAATGCTCTTTACAAAGAATTTTTTCACAGACGATATCGGATGCGGGAACATGTATTCCTTCGAATCGTCGGCGACCTTTCAAGCCATGACAACTACTTCACCCAAAGATTCGATGCTGCCGGCAAAGAAGGCATATCTCCATTAGCAAAATGTACCACAGCCATACGAATGTTAGCATATGGTACGTCGGCCGATGCTATTGATGAATACATCAAAATCGGAGGTACTACGGCATTGGAGACGTTACGTAGATTTTGCAAAGGAATCATTCAATTGTACGAGGCAGAGTACTTGAGAGCCCCAAATGAAGACGACTTGCAAAGAATACTTCATGTTAGTGAGATGCGGGGGTTCCCAGGTATGATCGGGAGTATTGATTGCATGCACTGGGAATGGAAAAATTGTCCTACGGCTTGGGAAGGTCAGTTTACTAGAGGTGATAAGGGGACAACTACGGTTATTCTTGAAGCCATTGCCTCTCATGATTTATGGATCTGGCATGCCTTTTTTGGATGTCCGGGCACACTGAACGATATAAATGTTCTGGATCGATCACCAGTGTTCGATGATGTTGAACAAGGAAAGACTCCATAAGTCAACTTCTTTGTGAATCAACATCCGTATAATATGGAGTACTATCTTGCTGACGGTATCTATCCTTCGTATCCAACTTTCGTCAAATCAGTTAGACTTCCTCAAAGTGAAGAAGATAAGTTATTTGCAAAATTTCAGGAGGGATGTCGAAAGGATATAGAACGTGCATTTGAAGTGCTCCAAGCTCGATTTAAAATCATTCGAGAGCCATCTCGAATGTGGGAGATGGACGACTTGGCTATCATCATGAGGTCATGTATCATATTACATAATATGATTGTTGAGGATGAACGAGATACGTATTCTCCGAATTGGACCGACTATCAATCAGAGGCAAGTGGGTCTAGTACAGAGCAACCATTCTCGACAGAGGTACTACCTGCATTTGCAAATCATGTGCGTGCTAGATCAGAAATGCGCGATCCAAAAGGTCATCACGAATTGCAGGCGGATCTAATCAAGGATATATGGGAAAAGTTCGGAAATGCGTGATCGAAAATATTATTTTTAGTGTATTGTGATTCGAGTTTATTGTATCGTTTAATTATTTGTATTTCATTAAATGCGTCGCGAACTAAGATTTATTGTAACTTTTTTGTTTTGTTTTAATAATAATTATTCTCATTTCTCGGAATTTTTTTTATTGCAATTACAAATAAATAATTAAGTGTTTCGTTTTTTTTTTTTTATTATTATTAAAGTAAAGAATATAAAATAAATTTTAAGTGGTGGGGTATAGGATGATGAGTGGGAAAGGTATTGAATGGGGGATTAAACAAACCATTGTAGGGTATTGTAGGGTGTAAAGTTGAATGAGTGTTGAATGGATGAGTTGGAAGAGAGAGAAGCTGATGTAGAGTGATAAAGTGGGTGTTGAATGGGTTTTTTGGTTTAATCCACTGTACACGGTCAACAAGTTGGATATTTCCCTGATCACATCGATCAAGTGTTATGACTTTCCATTTCCACTAGGGGTGTAAACGGTTCGGTTCGGTTCGGTTTGAGGGTTTTTAGAGACCAAACCGCTAGTCATCGGTTTGGAATTCTTCCAAACCAAACTGAACCGCAACATCGTCCAAACCGAACTGAACCAAACTGTCATGGTTCGGTTCAGACCGCGGTTCAGACCGCGGTTCAAACTGAGGTCCAAACCGAGGTCCAAACCGAAGGTTCAAACCGAGGTCGAAACCGAGTACTGGGTGAACAAGATTCACAATAAAATTGACTTGAAATTTTCTTTAAAATTTCCCGAACTAGTTTACAAAATTCACAATTGCAAATTACACAAAACCTAAAATTGAGAAATGGGTTTGAATTACCGTCAGTTTCGAGACAAATTTGGCGGCACTGAAGGAAGGGTCTTCGGCGTCGGGGACGGAGGAACGGAAGCAATCGCCGCCGGAGAAGGAAGGGTCGTCGGCGTCGGGAACGGAGGAACGGAAGCAATCGCCGCCGAAGAAGGAAGGGTCGGCGGCGCTTGAGGATTCGACGATCGGGGAAGAAGACTGGAGAGCCGCTCCTTCGAAGAAATGGAACTGGGAAGTGATTTGTTTTTTTTTTTTGGAAAACTGGGAAGTGTTGTTAGGGTTAGTGAAATAAATATATGTTTTATATGTTAATGAATGATCTAGATTAAATTTAACAAATGAATCAACGGTTCATATCACGGTTTGGAATATCGGTTCCGCGGTTCGGTTCCGTGGTTCGGTCTGATACGGTTTGGTTCGGTTCGGTTTGGTCGGTTTATAAGAGTCAGACCGCAGACCGAACCGAACCGCACGGTTTGTGATATTTTCAAACCAAGCTGAACCACGGAAGCATAAAAACCAAACCAAACCACACGGTTTGGTTCGGTTCGGTCTCAAACCGCGGTTTGAACCGAACCGCTGACACCCCTAATTTCCACTGCCTTGACTTTAATGGCGGGACCTACAAATTTTATGAAAAAAAAACTACCAACAACAATGATCTAAAAGGTAAATAATTCAATTTGTGGCAATATATTCACTCAGATAATTACTCTCGTGAGGTCATTTTTAACGTTTGCACAATTTTTAAAAATACAATTAATGCACATGGAAAAATCATATATACTCTGAAGTAATTTAATTATCTACGCAATTAAATGTTTGTGTAAGAAGTTTACTATCATTAACAAGTGTATAATTGGTATACAGGAAAAAAAATAGTAAAATGACAAATATTTTGTAACAAAAATTAACTTCCAACGACATATATTTTGAGACGCTAGGCGTAATTGTTGGTTGCAAGTTGCAAATGTTTACTTAATTCAAATTCAAGTCTGCCCATTCCACGGTTAAGGTCAAACAAGGAAGAGGAGAAATTGAAAAGTGAACCCTTTGTTCATGATGATAATGAAAACATTATTCTTCACGTTGACTAATTATCAGGCCTAATATCCAAGTCATGTAACACGAGTAGACTAGAGGTCAAATTTTGAGAGGGCCAAGACCTAACACACTACTATGAAACTAAAAGATTAAAATAAAAATAAAAGAAAACGTGGAATTTATTTCTGGATGTAGAAAATGGATACTCAATATTTACAAGTACATAAAGAGTAATATAACTATACAAAAAGTTAAACTCCATCCGACTCAAAATGATCTTTTCATTTGTCCCCAAAAGTTCTACACATTTCTACAATTTAGGTTTAAAACTAATGAAACAAGTGTGCATATCCCTAAAAAGTTTGAATAGTCAAACGCGAATATCATTTTGTAACGGAGGGAAAAAAATTAAATGATGGTCGGAAAAAAAAAATGATCGTCAATGATAGGCCAATAATATCTTTTCACGTTATTCTAGTTGACATTCAAAAATCATAACGGACACATCATACTGTTTTTGTCTCAAAATTAAATGTTTGAAAAAAATTCAATTGTTTCAAAATAAAACGTCGGAAAAAAAAATTTCAAATTTGCTTTTAAAAAACAAATTTAAAAAGTTTTCGGACATATTTTGAGATGGAGGAAATACTCCGTACTAGTTATGCTATACATCCAACCTATTTTTCTTCTTTTTTTTTTTCATAAATTTTATTTTGTTGTTCTATTTAAATTTTTTTCTCCTTTCCTTTATCGACAACTCAATAACATCATTCATGTTAACACTCTAAATTTTTTTAAGACTAAAATTTTATTACTATAAATATTTTACAATAAATGTCCTTTTATGAAAAGTACTATAATTGTCTTTTAGAGATATTATTTCTATGTTATGAGTACATATAAGAAGATATATATCGTCCGTCTGGAAATAAATGTAACAGTTGATAAATACGTAGTAAATATTTTTTAAACTTTTTGTTATTTATTTTGTGCCCGCCATTTTCTAAGAAATAACCATGCTATCAACTGACGTTGATTCATACAATTTTCTTTGAGAATGACAATTCAAGAGGATCAATAAATTTTATATCAATTTAATTTAAAGAGATGTGACACATAAAAAAAGGAAATTTATATATTCTGAAACGAAATGTTAAATTTTCCGACCCAATCAAAACTTATTTATAAGATTGACCGGGGGATTGCAATGCACTAGAAAAAGCAAGTTGTAGTAACAGTTAGTTAAGCCATTCACATCTGTCTAACTCAAGTCAACTAAACTTACCTCACAACCCATTCGCATGACTTTGCAAATTTAGGACTTGGAGGTTCTACCGACCCGGAACCGCTCCACCCAAATTAGCTCCACTCTTTCACCCAGCGGTTCAGATCGAAGCCACATAGGCGAGCTCATCATCTGTGCTGCTAAAATGATTTCAATTTTTTGTGGGTCCTACCGAGCTCGGACACATCTCATCTGTCGAACAAAAAAAAATGAGGTGGCTCTAATCGGAGCCATTGGGTGGACCGGGTGCAGCGGTTCGAAATCCGAGGTTCTACCCTCAATATTTTTAACTTAATATTAAGGGTAAAATTATCTTTTATAACTTTGTATCGTTCAACAATTATTTATCCATGTAAAATTAAATTTGAATTGATCGGCGACCAACTACAATTATTATTAGGCTGCTTTAAGCTTGTTAGTGAAGTCAACCACAAAACTCTCTCATAAGGGCATTCACGTGTGTCAATCCTCCACTAATTTATGTTCCTTACTGAAGTCAGCCACAAACTCCGCTCATGATGATGTCATTCATATTGTTAGCGGTTTACAACAATACAGAATAATAAATCGAAAATAAATAAACTGGGAATACAAAAAAGTAAAATTGATTGTTGTTTGCACGAACCCAATGCTAGTCACTGTCTCCTTAAGACTTATTCGTCCCCTCACCACGTGTGCTTGAGTTTGCTCGGAACGCTAGCCTCCCAAGATAGAACGTGCAGACCGGGGGCACTTTGCACCTAAGTTTCCCGGCAAGTTGAACTGTGCTTGGACACCACTACTGTTGATGCAAGGAGGCCAAGGGAAATGTATAAAACAATATGCAGCAAAGAAAATGGAGGAGCCATTAACCCGAAATTAAAACACAATTAATTTGGGTTTGATCAGTTTTTAAAACACAATTAAGACAGCAATTGATCCTTGACACAGTTACATTCCTTTGCTCATTAATTTTTGATTTACAAAATCAAAAATATGACAAAAAGTTGGGTTGGTCCGACTAGGCCATTTCGGTGCTACATTCATGTCCGCATGACGTGCCCATGCACGAGTAAGCACCTCGCAAGCCAAATTGGAACTTGATTTGCACCCCCCTGCGCGCGAGAGAGAACCTCTATGCTACTTAGTCTTGAACAGTACTCTAGTGTCCAAGTCTATATATTAGCAACAAGTTCATTTCTCTTCCAATGTGGGATAACCACATTTTCACTTTCCAAACCACTAACTTTGAGCATTTATATCTCATTCATCCAATAACTATTTTGGACAAATTAATACTTGATTTCATTCTTCTCATAGAGTAGAACACAAACTCATAATCAATTTTGTCATTGGATAAAATTACCCTTATAGAACTTCCTTATAATTTCCTTCAAAACCACACTTTTTCCAACACATATGTCTCAACTACACATTGAACAAGCAATAAAATGTTCGATTTGGATGGTTGATATAGCAAATCCCCTTCACCCATGCTGAATTGCAAAATAAGATGTAACTCCGAACTATGATAGCTTCTTTTTTTTTTTTTTTTTTTCTTGACCTTTTTCTCAAATACATTCAAGATAAATTAGTGTTCGATGAGTCTCATAAATATCCAATTACCTCAATCATTTACCTCTTAACTAAAAAAATGTGGCCTAATCACAGCTGCATATAACATCATAGTGGTCAAAATATATTGATTATTGAAACAATTGGAAACATTTATGAAATAAATAAAAAGAGAGAAAAACAAAAGGATGAAATTACATGACAATCTTTGAATTTCAACTAGAAAAACAATGGCTAGGTATAATCTCAGCCTAGTACATTTGTACAGGAATGCTTTGTTCATGCCTGAAAAAGTTATCCGGGTCAACTTTAGACTTAACTTGAACCAATCTCTCAAAATTGTCCTTAAAATACTTCCTACCCCATGCACTTGCTTTTTTCTTGCTCGTTTTACTATTAAAATTGTTCATCCCCAAATCAAGATCCCGATAGTTCACGTAAGCCCCTCTAGGTGATTTCGAAGCATAGGTAGCCATGTACGCATAACGCTTCCTAATCATATCATAGTGCTTCGCCTCGGCCTTCTTGTCTCCGTTGGTCCAAATTGTCACGTGTTGTATCATAAACAAGGTTCCATTTCTGAATGGAAACGGGCTATCTGACTCTAAAAACCTACTCATCATTCCTCCGAAAGGATTCCATATCATTAACGGACCTTCTTCTAGCATATATCTTTTCAATATCGCTTCAAGGCCCTTTTCGGGGATGACTTGTTCAACAAAGTCCGATTTAGCCTTGAAAGCGTTTTTAAATGCAGGTTTTCCTTGGAGCAGAAACGATGTAGGCACGCTTCTAGGAAAACCCGCGATGAAAAGGACTGATTCGAGCCAACTCATCTCGATACAGTCCTCTTTCTTCAAACCCAACTCCGGAAACCTCGTTGTCATCAGGTTGACCAGTCTTTCAGCTCGCCCGAGAAACAATGCATTGTAAGTCGTGCTCACCGTAGTCCGTTGACTTTTACCAACGGTCGTATTAGCAAGACCAATCACAACCCTAACAAACAAATCGTCATCTACCTTCGGCGCAACTTGTTGCCACTTGTACAAAATCCTCGTACCACCCTGTTCCAAAGTCCGGGCAACATTGAAAACCGTGACGGTCTTCGGAACCGGCACCAATTTAACCTTCCACGCCACAATGACAACGAAACTAGCTCCGCCGCCACCACGAATAGCCCAAAACAAATCCTCCCCCATCGATTTCCTGTCAAGAATTCTTCCGGCAGCATCAACAATTCTCGCATCCACCACATTATCAGCCCCAAGCCCATACTTCCTCATCATGGAACCATACGCGCCACCAGTAATATGCCCACCAATCCCCAAGCTCGAGCACAGCCCAGCCGGAAATCCATGGGTCTTACTTTTCTCAGCAATTCTATAATAAAGTTCACCGACGGTAGCACCGGCCTGAACCCAAGCCGTATTGGATTTCACATCAACTTTAACTGACCGGAGTTTGGAGAGGTCGATGACGATGAAAGGGCGGCGACTGGGTTTTGCGGTGGTGTAGGACATACCTTCATAATCATGGCCGCCGCTCCGGAATCTGGTCGGAATGTTTAGAGATTTGGCGCAGACGACGGCGGATTGGATGTGGGATTCACGGGTTGGGGTGAAAATGAGGGCGGGTTTGGGATTGGAAGGGAGAATGCAACGGAGGTTCATTGCGGTGTCGTTTAGGAAGGATGTGAAAGAAGAGGTGTTTAGATTAGGGGTAAAGAAATTAGTGGGGAGGCCTAAAATATGGTCATTTGGGTTTTTGAGATAGAGGCAATTGTAAAAGCTAAATTGAATTTGGTCCAGTGAATTTGATTTTGAAGATGAAGATGGAAATGGAGATATTAAAATTAGGGTTAGGAAGAGGATGATCAAAGATGAGCTTGAAGAAGAAGAAGACATGGTGGGAAGGTGTGGTTTGAAGTGTAAGAGAAGGGGTTTATTTATAAAGATTGTTACATTGTCATTATATGCATGTGTACCAATTTTTTTTTGAAAAATGTCAACTTTTTCCTTCAATATGGGAAAAATTACTCCCTCCGTCCCAGACTAGACTAAGTTCTTAGTTTTACTTTACACACAGAGATTAAAAATAAATAAATGTTGTGAGTATGAAAAGTAAAGTAGGAGAAAGTATGAGAAAAAAAGTGGGTAAAAAAAATTATTGTGAGAATGATAAATGAGTCTCATTATCCATTTTAGGTAATAAAACAACTAAGAACTTTAGTATGGGACAAACTAAAAAATAAAAGTAATAACCTTATTTTTATTCTGAGACGGAGGGAGTAGTTTTTTTAAAAAATAAAAATAAAAATAATAATCAATCTAGATGAATTTTGACCTAAAATTCAGAAAAAACGACGAGGAAGTGAAATGATTATGAGCATTGATTAATGTGGATAATGCGATTTTGTAGTGCCCATTTTGGGTGATATTTTGACAACTTGCAAAGTGGAGTACATTTAGACAACTAGAAAGAAACTATTCAATGTTTTAAGTATAGTTTGCTGTGAGACTGTTGCCCAAATTTTCAATATATATACTCCCTCAATCTCAGGCAAATTTTTATTTTGGGTTTTCCATTCAAATTAGACGACCCAAAAATAGAAATGTTTTATTTAATGAAACCTACATTCACACTCACAACAACTTTCCACTAATTAATCTCTCCCTCACTTTCTCTCGTACTTCACTTTTTATACTCACAACACCTACTCCACTAACACTTTTTACTTAATCCCCGTGCCCAACCCAAAAATCTTAATTCGGGTGGGACGGAGGGAGTATATATACCCCTCCGTCCCATTTTAAACTTCAAAATTTTTCATTTTGGGTGTCCCAATATAAACTTCAAAAACCTAAAAATGAAAGTTTTATATACATCTTTATTTGTGGGCCTCACATGTCATACTCACAACAATTACCCACTAGCTATTTCCTACCCCACTGTCTCTCTCCTACCAAACCATCATTTCCACATCTAGTTAAAATATCTTTATTATCACAAATATCGGTATGAATTAATTCCAAAAGTGTCGTATTTCTAACCACGAACTTATGAGGTTTCTTAGTAATTTTTGGTTGGGCACAACACTCACAATTATTAGTAGTTAGAACAACACTATCATTAGGGACTAATTCGTGATGAATCATTCTATGCATAGTATTACTACCAATATGTCCTAATCTATAATGCCAAACATAATTCATAGAATCAATCAAGTAAGCAGAAGAAGCAATTTTATTCATACTAAGCAAATACAAATTGTTTTTGGCATAGCCTTTCCCAACAAATGATCCCTTCTTAGAAATGATCACTTTTTGGGAATCAAATACAACTCTAAAACCATGATCATCAAGTTTCTTAACAGATACAAGACTCTTCCGTAAACTAGGAATATGATGAACATCTTTAAGGGTAAGAACTTTTCCCGAAGTGAGAGGAAGTTCAACGGTCCCTTTCCCAACAACAACAGTAGTAGATGAATTGCCCATAAACACGGATTTTTCACCATCAAGGGTTTTATAAGTCTTGAAGGCACTCCTATTTGGAGTCACATGACAAGTAGCACCAGAGTCTACCCACCAACATTCGTCGGCATCAACCATGAGCACTTCGGTGATCATTGCCACCATATCATCATCTTCTATGACATTAGCCTCTTGCTTCTTAGGTCCCTTTCGGTGGAAGCACTTGAAAGATTTATGTCCTTTTCCACAAACATAACAAATAACCTTTTTGTTGTTATTGTTGTGCTTGTGGTTTTTCTTGTTGTTGTCGTTGTCATCTCCCCTCTTCCTCTTATTATTCTTGTTATTGTTGTTCTTGGAAGATTCACCCTTAAAAAACTTTTTCTCATGATTTTTCGAGTTGGATGCCGGTTCAATGTTATGAATTTTCTCAATCTTTCCTTGATTATCAAATCCATCTCTAACTCTAGATTCATGCTCAATCTGAATGTGTTGAAGGAGTTCATCCAAATTTAGAGACTTCTTTTTATGTTTTAAATATTTTTGGTAATCCTTCCAAGAAGGAGGAAGTTTACCAATAATTGTAGAAAATTGAAAAGTCTCAGAAATTGGTTCACCGACATCAGCACATTCAGTAGCAATATCACAAAGTTCATTTACTTGATCAATAACGGGTTTAGAATCAACCATTTTAAATTCAATGAATTTTTTAACAAGGAAAGATCGATTTCCGGCATCTTCATTAACGTACCTTCTTTGAATGGTGTTCCATAATTCATAAGCCGTTTGAAACTTATGAAAAACGTTGAAGAGTGCGTTCATCATCGCATTCAAAATTGTATAACGGCATGCATAGTCATCATCAAGCCACTTCCTTTGTCGATCCGTGAGATGCCTTTCTTCAATGGTACTTTCCACATCACTAGAGATTGTTGAAGCGGAATCTTCATGTGGGTAACCCTCGGAGAGAACATAAGCAAGCTTTATCACGGTCAACATAAAGTAAATTCCATCTTTTGTAGTTCAATCCATTGAAACGTTCAAGCCTTTCTACTTCATGAATTTGAGACTTTCCAACCAAGTTCTCCATTAGAGAAGTTTATTATCTTGTAATTGTTGTAAATGTAGTTTAGGAATTAGGATGGATAGACTCAAAAATAATCAAGACAGAAAATGGGACGAAGATTTTATAGGCTATCTACAAGATAATATTTTCCCCGTTATAATTTGCAGTCGGCTACACGGAAAAACTATCTTGGGGATGTAATGCCTATCACAATAAGAACATACACACTGCAATTGTGTTGTTCTTGGAACCAAGAACTCAAGCCCAAGAACTTTTACGAAACTGAAATTAAGAAAGCAAAATACAGAAAGAATGGGGAGGTCAGAAGAGACTGAAAGAGAGAGAGAGATAGAGGTGTTAGAACATGGCTTGCATAACAAGTCAGTGTTTAGTCATGATTATAATGTTAATATAAAGTGTAGTTAAATAATAATGTGTAGAATTCCTGGATGTAGTATTACCAATTTTGATGGGCAAAAAGGTAATTTAACATCACTTAGGTTGAAAGGGTGTAGTCCCTAAATGATGTGCCTATTGATTTCATATATAAAGGGCTCTCCATCAACCCTATAAATCACTACATCATTCATTATTACTCTCTCAATAATTCTTCATTAAGTGTTAAAGAAGTCAAGAGGAAAAGGCATAATCATTTAGAAGATCTTCATTCCCTTAATTCTTTTTCTTCATCTTAATTCTTCCAACAACATCCAAGATGGATTCAATAGGTATTACTTCGCTTCCGCCTTCATCTTCTCCTCAAAATTATTCTAAAAGTGAGTATGGAATTCAGGGATCATAATTATTCCAACAATTGGTATCAGAGCCCGCTTATAATTTGGTTTGAGTTTGAGTTCTTTTGGAAAGCATTAAAACGCTTTTATTGATTCATTTTCCCTGTTGAATCATTAAGTTTATAATATTGATTAGAGACTCTAATTCATTCATAGAGTGCTAATAATCATCATCTGAATTTAAGAAAATGGTTTGAAAAGTTTTGTTGAATGAATAAAATGGTTCAAAGTGTGACTATCCCTTCATAACATGATTATGTGTAATGCATAATTATGTGGATCTACATACTTGGTCCCTTGTTTTTTTAAAACAAGATTATCCCTAAATAAAATGGTTTTATGTTGTAAAGAACATACCATGTGGATCTACTTGTTGTTTATCATTTTGGGTCAACAATATGGAAAAGTGCAGTGAAATAGACTGAAACGGTGCTACTGGAGAGGGGTGATCCAGCAGGGTATTTGGATTAGTCCGGTCGGACCCCCTAGGGTTTGAAACATTGGGGTTAAAAATGACATGGTCCGGCCGGATCTTTGGTATAGTTCGGTCGGACCCCTTGAATAAATCCGGACGGGTATTGGTTTCCACCCGGTCGGACCTAAGGACTTGCACGGTCGTGCTGTTTGTTTGGCGCGTTCGTGCAAAGTGTGTCGAGGGTCGGAACCCCTAGGGTTTCTGAAACACTGGGTTTTAAAATGGCATAGTCCGGCCGGATCTTTGGTGTAGTCCGGTCGGACCTCTTGAACCGGTCCGGGCGGGTATTGTCTTCAACCCGGGCGGACCTCAAGACTTGCACGGTCGTGCCTTTTGTTTAGCACGGTCGTACAATACATGTCGAGAAAAACAAGGTTTCTATAATTGTTGCACGGCCGTGCACTTTTCTATGCTCGGCCGTGCAAACACTGTTCATAGTTTTTGAGATTTTTCAATTTTCTGCACCATTTTGTTTCCCCTTTTGGACAAAACATACATTTTTTCAAACCTTAAAATATTGATTAATTATATGCTTAAACAATTTTATTCATTGTTTAAATAATATCATCGCCAAAGTGATTAACGTTATTTAAACCCAAAATTGTTAAAGTGTTGAATGAGTAAGCTAATATGTGAATGACATGAATTTTCCAAAGAAGATCTTGACATTTGACTAAACTTGTGCATTCATGTGGTAACAAATGAAATGAACATTAAGTTGTTTTGTTAGATGCTTATGTCGGCCCAAAGGAAGATTAAGCATTTGATTGAAACATTGTTCAAATTACTTGTTACCTAAGGCAATCATTTATGAGTCAACTCCCAATCCAAAGATTAGTTTTGATGTCATGTTGATTGTCTTATTGATGGATTTCATTGATATAATTAATCATTTATTCATTGTGTAGTTTCTTATTCATGTTTTTATATATTCATTCTTGTTCTCAAAATTCCAACAGATTTGCTTATTGCTTCATCCATAATTACTGTTATGAGTGCCGTACCGATGCTAAGTGGGACTAATTTTAAAACTTGGAAAAATAAAATGATGATGATCTTAGGCTATATGGACATAGATCACGCAATAAGAGAACCGTTTCCTCTTCCTCTCTCTGATGAAAGCACTCAAGAAGATTGCTTAAATGTTGAGAAGTGGAAACGCTCCAACCGCGTAAGCCTAATGATCATGAATATAGTTGTCCCGGAGATAATTTTGAAAGGTGTCTCCAAAGATGTTGATGCTAAAACATTCCTTGATATTCTTGAAGAACGTTTGACATCCACCTCTTCTCATGGGACTAAGAGAAAAGGGAAGGATATTGCGGTTGCAAGTTATAAGAAGCCTAAGGGATCATCTAATGGTCATAAGAAAAGGAAATGCTTCTTTTGCAAGGACCCCACTCACATGAAGTACGACTGCCCTAAGTACCACGCTTGGTGTGCTAAGAAAGGTATGTCATTTGGTTATGTTTGTAATAAGGCTAACTTGGTTTCAATTCCTACATATACATGGTGGTTGGATTTTGGTGCAAAAACTCACATAAGTGTGTCTATGTAGGGTTGCCTGAATTACCGAAGACCCAGTGAAGATGAAGTGATTCATCTATATGAGAGCTGGAAATCCAGTTGAAGTTATAGGTATAAGGACTTTTTCAGTTATTGTTAAGTACTAGGTATTATTTTGTATTAAATAATACATTTATTGTACCGTCATTTGAACGGAATTATGATATCTATCATTGTGGGAATTAATGGCCCGCCCAAGATGGCCTGGCCCAAAACCAATTCCAGCCCATTTGTGTTTTACAAGAATTATAAAACACATGGGGAATTCAAAGTAACTGCAAGAGAGGTTACGGGAAGTTAGACGAGAGGTTTTGAGAGACACGACGCATAAACTGGTCTCCCTCTCTCGTTCGGTTTTCTGCTGTTCCTCCGTTTATTCATCTTCCTCACCCATCCATGGCTGTCAAGATGAGCAAACAAGTGTTGTGAATTTGTGGGTGATTTCCGTTCGTGATTTCGCTCCCGATCAACGTTGCAAGTGTTGTACCAAGTTCTATTCGGTGATCAAAATCCACGGTATCGATCTACGCTTCCGCACAAGAATCAATCAAGTAAGTGATTCAATTCCTCTAAAATTTACATTAGTATCAGAGCCTTTGTTGGATTTGATCTCGAATGTTTTCGTTCCATATCATGTTAAAAGGATTTAATTTTCGCTTTTCATGCTTTAAGAATTGGTATGAATTGTTGATATGGTTTGAAAGCGGATTAAAAGAGCTTTCTACAGAATTTTGTTTCATGATTTTTGGATTAAAGATGAAGAAGTTATGATTTTTCAAAATTCTAGGGTTTTCTCTCTTTCACTGTCGAAGAACATGGATGTGTTGTTGTACATTATACTTTTTGTTGTACGGAGTGCATGAAGTATTGTACTTAGCGGGAAAAAAAAAAAGGGATATTCTTTTCGTAGACTGAATGAAAACGCAGAAGACTAGAACTCTCAGAGAATTGTTTTTACTCGTTTCGTCCCGCAATCAATAATTACATCTTGTTAATTATTTTTGGAGATCTTAGAGATATCGAAAAATTATGAAAATAATACATAAATTAAGTTTTCAAGTTTTCTGTATTCTGGATTTTTTGGAAATTTTTCGTTGACTTTGACTTTTTGGTCAACTGTTTGACCAGTCAACTTACGAACTGTTTTGGGGGTCTTCCCGAGGTCAGAAAAATCTGAAAAAAATACAGTAGCCTTGTTTTTCATTTTACGATTTTCTGAAATTTTTCTGGAATTTTCTGAAGACGTTTAATTTTCCAGATTTTCTTAATGTTCCTTAAAATAAGTTTGATTATTATGTTTTGTTAATGATTACAAGAATGTATTAACAATGATAATCAGAAATTTGCTTTTGTTGAGTGGGAGCATTTATCTTATGTTAAGTGTTGCATAATAGTATTAGCATTTATCATAAAGTGATCTATATGCTAAAATCTACGCAATTTGCTATTATGTACCTAAGAGTCTTTAAGAGATGAAGAAGCATTCTCTTGAGAAACTAAGATATTACACAATGAAAATGATTAATTAGATGATGATATGACTTTGGTAATGTGAAGCTGATTGTGAACTTAGTGACCTTTCGTTTCGCATCCTTAGTTAGATTGTTGATTTAATGATCATTTGTTGTAATAAAGTGTAATGAAACGTATATGTGTCAATAATGTTCTCTTTGTTATTGTCTCTATGTAGTTGCTAATCATGACCTCTGTTAAGAACATAATTGCTGAGCTAAATCATGGTGACAAATTGGACGGTGACAACTACGATATGTGGCACCGCAAGATCCAATATGTCCTTGAAGAACAAGAAGTTCTTGACACTCTGACAAGTTCCATGGAGGAGCCTGTTATGACTGATGAAAGGAGCGCTGGTGAACATAGAAGGAATCTTGTTGCGTTCGAAGCTTGGAAGAAGCGGAACAGCAAGGCTCGAATCACGCTTTTGAGCAGTATGCAAGATGACCTTATGTGTGAATATGAGACATATTCAGTTGCCAAAGATATGTGGGTTGCCCTAAAAGAGAAGTTTGGAGGAACTTCGGCTACGAAGCTGAAGAAGCTTCTCTATAAGTTTGACAACGCAAGCAAGCGTCCTAATGATTCCATGAGGAAGCACTTAAGGGCGATGTCAAACATGATAATGGAGCTAAAGTCTGCGGGGCACTTTCTTTCAGATGAACAACAGGTTCAAGCTGTTCTCCGTTCTCTTCCTAGTAACTGGGATCACATGGTGATGAACCTTACCCACAATGAACATGTTAAGACCTTTAACGATGTGCAGACTCACTTGGAGTTGGAGGATGAGCGTCTTTCAGCCTCAAAATCCTCATCTCAAGTGTTTGCTGCTGAAGCGAGTACAAGTAAAGCTTCTGGGTCTAAGCGTGGAAGAGGTGATGACCAAAAGAAATGGAACGGGAGCGGATCGGCGCCGAAGAAGGCAAAGTATGGAAATCGCAAAAGTAATGCGAACAATGGCAAAGGGAAGAACAAAGTTGAGAGGAGATGTTACAATTGTGGCAAGACAGGTCATTTTGCACGTGACTGTCCTGATCCTAAGAAGGAATGCAACAATTGTGGCAAACTGGGTCACCTGGCTTTTGAATGTAAAAAGCCAGCCAAGACTCAGGAGCCACAGACCACATAACTAGAGACCGAGGAGCATTCCAAGAATACCGTCGAGTGCCAAAGGGTACAAAGTGGATTTATGTTGGTAACAACTCAAGAATTGGTGTAGAAGGAATTGGTACGTGCCAATTAGACCTACGAGGAGGCCAAAAGTTGTTGCTACATGATGTTCTCTACACTTCGAACATCCGACGGAATCTTGTGTCTGTTACTGTTCTTCTTAAGTTAGGATTTGCTGTTAATTTCCATGGAACTTCTGTAGACATTTGTTATGGTTCTGTTGTTTATGGTTCTGGACATCTAGTTGATGGTTTTCTTGTTTTGGATGTTGAACACACGTTGTTTAATGATAAAAGTTGTTTCTCTTTAATGGCATCTTCTAGTAGCATCAACGTAGATGCATCTGTTTGGCATGCTCTCTTAGGGCATATCGGACAAGAAAGAATGAACAGGTTGGCAAAAGAGGGTCTATTAGGCTCACTTAACAAAGTGTTATTGCCAACTTGTGAAAGTTGCCTAGCAGGGAAAGCAACAAGAAAACCGTTTGGAAAATCAGTTAGGGCTACTTTTCCATTGCAACTAATCCATTTCGATATTTGTGGGCCAATGAACGTGAGGGCAAGGCATGGAGCCTCATACTTCATCACATTCATAGATGACTACACACGTTTTGGTCATATCTATTTACTTTCTCACAAGTCTGAGGCATTAGATTGTTTTAAACGATATACTTGCCTTGTCGAGAATCAATTAGATAAAAGCATCAAGGCTTTAAGAACAGACCGTGGACGTGAGTATTTGTCTGAGCAATTCAAGGCTCTTTGTGATGAAAAAGGTATTGAAAGGCAATTAACTATTCCAAGGACTCCACAACAGAACGGTGTTGCTGAGAGGAGGAATAGGACATTGCTAGACATGGATAGATCTATGATGGCACAAGCAAATCTACCTATAAGTTTTTGGGGAGATGCTTTACTGACTTCCACATATATTCTTAACCGTGTCCCCTCTAAATCAGTAATTTTCCACCCCATACGAATTATGGAAGGGCAGAAAACCAGTTTTAGAAAATCTGCGTCCATGGGGATCGGCAGCCTATGTACATAACACTTCCGATAAGCACGGGAATTTAGGTCCTAGGGGTAAAAAGTGTATCTTCATTAGGTACTCAGAACACTCCAAAGGATATATGTTTATAGGTGAAGGACCGGATGGAAGCTTGACTGAAATTGAGTCCCGTAATGTGGAATTTCTGGAAAACGATTTCCCTAGTAGGGGTGAAATAGATAGGGAGATTAAACTTTATGAAATGGAAGAACCCGAAGCGGGTATACCTACTCATCAAATAGAGATAGAGGAAGAAGTTCCTCACCTTCCTAACGATAGTGGGAGGGATCCATCATCGAGTAGCACACTTCCATTAGAAGAAGAATCTCAAGAGCCTATCTTACGTAAAAGTCAGCGTGGACATATTCCTCGACGTCGTTTTGACATCGAAAATGAATCATTCATGGCTGATGCACATGATGTTGATGAGCCAAGAAGCTATAAAGAGGCTATCACATCACCTACTAGTGAAAATTGGATGAAAGCAATGGATGATGAAATGGAATCAATGAACACCAATAATGTTTGGGAATTAGTTGATTTACCTCCAGGGCGAAAGACTGTAGGAAATAAGTGGATCCTACGAGTCAAACGCAAAGTGGATGGTTTCATTGAAAGATACAAGGCTCGCTTAGTAGCTAAAGGTTATACTCAACAAGAGGGTATAGACTACGAGGAAACTTTCTCTCCAGTAGTAAGGTTTGCCTCAATAAGATTGATTCTAGCTATTGTAGCTCGTTTGGACTTAGAACTTCATCAAATGGATGTAAAAACAGCTTTTCTCAACGGAGAATTGAATGAAGAGATTTATATGGATCAACCTGAGGGTTTCACAGTAAAAGGAAGTGAAAACAAAGTTTGTAAACTCAAACGGTCCATATACGGTCTCAAGCAAGCATCCAGACAGTGGTACTTAAGATTTCACCACTCAATCATTAATGATGGATTTGTAATGATCGAAGAAGATCATTGTGTCTATCTCAAACGATCTAAAAGTGATTTTGTTATCCTTTCACTTTATGTGGATGATATCTTAATAGCTGGAAACAATCTGGAGTTGTTGAAAGCCACTAAGAAGTGGTTGTCCTCAAATTTCGAGATGAAGGACATGGGTGAAGCTGAATTCGTACTGGGTGTTCGAATCTATTGGAAACGTTCCGAAAGACTCCTTGGTTTGTCTCAAGAGACTTACCTTAAACAAGTTCTTGAACACTTTGGTATGCTTCAATGCAAACCCCTTGACACTCCTATGGCTAAGAATGAAAATTTGAGTCTTGATGATTGCCCTAAGACTGAGGAAGAAAAGAATAAGATGTCTAGAGTTCCATATCACAGTGCCATTGGCAAGTTAATGTATGCAGTCATGTGTACTCGTCCAGATTTAGCTTTCGCAGTTGGCATGGTTAGTCGTTATCAATCTAATCCTGGAAGAGCACATTGGGGAGCAGTCAAAAGGATATTACGTTATCTAAAAGGAACTGTCGACTACATGTTGTGTTATCAAGGATCCAACTCACGGATAGTTGGTTATAGTGATGCTGATTGGGGAGGAGATAATGATAACCGTAAGTCTACATCGGGTTATGTATTCTTGCTTAATAACGGAGCTATCACGTGGAATAGCAAGAAGCAAACAAGTGTATCTCTCTCTACCATGGAAGCTGAATTCACTGCATGCACAAGAGCTGTTCAGGAGGCTGTTTGGTTAAATAGGTTCATGGAGGATCTTGGAGTGGTCGATCGTACATCTGACCCCGTGACAGTTTATTGTGACAATCAAGCGTCCATTGCTTTCACGAAAGATCCAAAGTATCATGGAAGAACCAAACACATTGATCTAAGGAATAACTACATTCGAGAGACTATAGCAAGTAATGAAGTAACATTAGAGTACATTTCTACTAATATGATGGTAGCTGGCCCTATGACTAAGCCCCTTGCTAGAGATGTCTTTCTAAGTCATGTTAGGGCTATGGGTCTTCGAAGGGTGTAGATGTACTTAAGGAAAACAAGTTTACGTTTTACTTCAATCTGAACTACGTTTGTGGAACTATATTTGTTTATGCACTTTCTGATGAATATCAAGTTTATATTCTTGAGATGTATAAATAATTTGTTCTATTATATTGACACATACATTACACTATATAAGAGTATGTCAACAGACACAGGTTAACTCTCTCACACGAGTAACCGCCTCAGGAGCCACGAAAGCAAGCTGAGATGAGACAATGATACTTGAGATACCAAAGGAGTATGCTAAGTACATCACGTAAACATATGTCGACTTGATGCAAATCAAGAAAACGTCAAAGTGAAGACCGCATGAGAACAAGACACTTCTCATATGTCTGGAAATATAAAGACGGGTCAGATATAAATAGTTGGGGATTAAGAAGTGTCTCCGAACTAAATATCTGTACAGTGGGTTAATTGCTGACATACGCCCCTTGAAATGGGTTATACCACTATAGCACTTGTTTTAGTAACAAGTGTGCATTGACCAAGAGAAATGAGCAACATGTCCCTCTTGCTCATTGTGTGAAGTCTCTAAAATGCCATTTATATGGGCATGATACCCTATGTGACTTTCAACTATACTTAAAAGGTATTAAGTCAATGTCTGCTACTTTAGCATACTACCTAGAGCCATGAACTAATTCGGCTGGATGGTACATGTCTAGGAAAACGATTGCCTTAATGATCTAAAAGTGATAAGTGAGAAAGGAAGACAAGTTTGATTATACCTGATGATTGTGTTTATAGGTCGACCAGTTATGTCACGGACATAGCTATAAACACACTTTACAATCGTAAAAGTCAAATATAGCCTTAAAGGGACCAAGGTATGTTTGGACTTGGTTTAATCGAATTGGTCTGGGGTATAACGAGTCAATGGTAAACTTGTAGTGGACGTAGCTATTATGTCATGCCTAACGGGTGAATAATCTAAAAGCTGCCACGTACATGCACGCTCGTTGGTCACACGACACATTTGCTTGAATGATAGACCTTGGATGACAAGGCCATCGTGTGCGAGTGGGAGATGTTGGAATTAATGGCCCGCCCAAGATGGCCTGGCCCAAAACAATTTCCCAGCCCATTTGTGTTTTACAAGAATTATAAAACACATGGGGAATTCAAAGTAACTGCAAGAGAGGTTACGGGAAGTTAGACGAGAGGTTTTGAGAGACACGACGCATAAACTGGTCTCCCTCTCTCGTTCGGTTTTCTGCTCTTCCTCCGTTTATTCATCTTCCTAACCCATCCATGGATGTCAAGATGAGCAAACAAGTGTTGTGAATTTGTGGGTGATTTCCGTTCGTGATTTCGCTCCCGATCAACGTTGCAAGTGTTGTACCAAGTTCTATTCGGTGATCAAAATCCACGGTATCGATCTACGCTTCCGCACAAGAATCAATCAAGTAAGTGATTCAATCCCTCTAAAGTTTACAATCACAATATTAAACAAGGAAGGTTACTCTTGTTCTTTTGATAATAATAGATGTGATTTTATTTTAATTTCAAGGTTGTTCGTACTAAGTACTTCATCAAGTAATCTTTAATTACTTGACAATATTCAAACAATAAATGAGTCTCATAATAATGAACCAAAATAGAAAGCAAAAGTCATCAAGTGAAAATTCTTTTACCTTATGGCATAAACATTTAGGTCATATCTCCAAGAGGAGAATTGACAAGCTTATGTCAAAAGGAATCTTTTAAACAAACTTGATATTCCGAGTAAAGACTTTTGCATAAATGCCTTAAAAGGAAGATTTACAAACACTAAAGGAAAAGTATCCTCGAGAGCATCAAGTGTCCTAGAACTAATAAATACGGAATTTTGAGGGCCATTCACTACCCTTCATGGAATGGTCAACAAAATGTTATTACGTTCATAGACAACTACTCTCATTATAGGTATATTTACTTAATAAAAAGTCTTTTGGACGTTTTCAAGTCTCATAAGGCCAAAGTTGAAAGTCAACTTAGGAAGGCTATTAAGAACATTAGGTCCGATCATGGTAGTGGATACTATGATCGGAATAACCGTTTTGGGAACAACATCCGGGTCATTTTTGCTCGCTATCTAGAAGAGTGTGGGATTGTCCCTCACTACACTATGCCGGTACGGCTTACATAAATGGTGTAGGTGAGAGACGTAATAAAATCCTTAAAGATACGGTAAGAAGTATGATTTCTTGTACTTCCTTACCTCACTCATTATGAGGCAATACATTGAAAACCACAAATTATATTCTCAATAAAGCTCCCTCTAAAGTTACTAATAAAACCCTTGTGAATTATGGACGAATAGGAAACCGTCCTTAAATCATCTTCATTTATGGGGTTGTCCAGCAGAAGCTAGGCCTTATAGGCCTAATAAGGGCAAAACTGGACGCTAAGACTGTTAGTAGCTATTTGTTGGGTATGCCGAGAGATCTAGGGGCTATGAATTTTACAACCCGAAAACTATAACTTTTTTCTAAAATGGGAAATGCTAGGTTATTTGAGGATGTTGAATTTAGAGGGGAAATTTAGGAATAGTTTGAATTTGAAGTGGAAGAGACATCTTTTTCTATTCCTCTTCCCATAAGTTTCAATTCAAAATCAAGTACTTGTACCTGAAATTCAAAAGGAACATACAATTCAAAATAATGACTCCCCTATAAATATTGAACAACATGAAAATGTTGATCATAAAAAGGAAATACAACAACCTCAAAATAAGGAAGAACCGGTGCCCTTAAGGAGATCCAATAGAGTAAGAAGAAGTGCTATTTCAGATAATTATGAGGTGTTTTCTTGCCAAGAATAAAGGACACTTAGGTTTAGTGGGAGATGAGCCACTCACCTTCCATGAAACCATTAATAGTCCTAATTCTCATAAGTGGATCGATGCCATAAATAAAGAGTTGAAATCTATGAATGACAACGACAATTTTGATCTTGTTCCATTACCTAAAGATGTGAAATCCATTGGGTGTAAATAGGTCTTTAAGACCAAAAGGGATTCACAAGGTAATATATAAAGATATAAGGCTCGTCTTGTCGCTAAAGGTTATACTCAAAAAGAAGGCATTGATTATAAAGAAACTTTTTTTCCGATATCTTCTAAAATGCTTTTAGGATCACTATGGCATTAGTAGCACCTTTTGATTTTGAGATTCTCGTCAATGGTATTTAAATTTAATCAAGTTATCCTTTCATTTGGTTTTGAAACAAATCTTGGTGAAAATTATATATACCATAAGTTCAGTGGGAGTAAATTTATAATTTTGGTCTTATACGTGGATGATATTTTGCTTGCTATGTAATAATATGAACCTTCTTAAGGAAACTAAGAAATTTCTTTTTTTGAAATGAAAGATCTTGGTAAGGAATTTTTTGTATTAGGAATCCAAATTCACCGTGATCGCTCACGAGGTGTTTTAGGATTATCACAAAAGGCCTATATGGAAAAGGTATTACAAAAGGTTTAGCATGCAAAACAGTAAACCACTTGACACCCCTAGTTTTAAAGAAAACAAGTTTAGTCTCAAACAGTGTCCTAAAAGTAATTTTAAATCCAAGTATATGGAAAATATCCCTTTGCATCAGCAGTAGGAAGCTTAATGTATGCGTAAGTCATGTATTCAATGTTGGGATGCTTGGTCAATACCAAAGCAATCAGTGAGAGAACATTAGGTGGCAGCCAAAAGAGTGATAAAAATATTTACAAAACACTAAAGAACTACTTGCTTATATATTTTAAATCGGATCATCTTGAGATCATTAGGTATTCTGATATTTGTTAAATTATATGGCTGCATAAGATTATTGATGGATTGCCAACTGTCAACAAGTGTCGAAAGACCACTTAAGGTTTATTATGACTATCAGGCAACAGTCTTATAACAACAAGAGTTTATCAAAGTCTAAGCATATAGACATTAAGTTTCTTCTTGTGAAGGAAAATGAACAAAAAGAAATGCAACTTGTAGGATCAAACTCCATATTAGCGGATCCATTTATGAAAGCGTTATCATCTTCAGTGTTTCACATGGGTGTAACAATCTTGATAATATTTAGTATAGTGGGAGTTTGTGTTGTTCTTTCATTAGTTGTTCTATCATTTTAAAGTTTTTTGATCTCGTTTGGTTAAGTTGGACTAGTTGGAAGAATATAGATATATTCATTAAGTTCCATGCTATACATCTACACTTTTTATCTATGTCATTTAATTGGATTTGTATACGTGATTACTGTGGGTTTAGTTGCGAATCAATTACAACGACTGCCCCTTTAGTCCTTATACTTGGATGACTAATGGACGAGATTGTTATAGATGACAACAAAGTGCGCACATAAGGGTTGTCATTTGTGTTATATTTATGATTTTAAGGAAAGACTTTGTTTTGCAACCCAAGTGGGAGATTGTTAGAACATGGCTTGCATAACAAGTCATTTAGTGTTTAGTCATGATTATAATGTTAATATAAAGTGTAGTTAATAATAATAATAATGTGTAGAATTCATGGATGTAGTATTACCAATTTTGATGGGCAAAAAGGTAATTTAATATCACTTAGGTTGAAAGGGTGTAGTCCCTAAATGAGGTGCCTATTGGTTTCATATATAAAGGGCTCTCCATCAACCCTAGAAATCACTACATCATTCATTATTACTCTCTCAATAATTCTTCATTAAATGTTAAAGAAGTCAAGAGGAAAAGGCACAATCATTTAGAAGATCTTCATTCCCTTAATTCTTCTTCTTCATCTTAATTCTCCCAACAACATCCAAGATGGATTCAACAGGTATTACTTCGCTTCCGCCTTCATCTTCTCCTCAAACTTATTCTAAAAGTGAGTATGACATTCAGGGATCATAATTGTTCCAACAAGAGAAAAATTAATTCTTTTTCGGTGAATCTACCCAGGAGTACTTGATTAGTATTTAAACACAACCAATTGACATGGTGTGGCTGTTGGAGCAGGCACCAACAAGTCTAGAGGAGGCGCCAAAACAACAAGTCTAGAGGAGGCGCCAAACATTGTGAGTGACCGTTTAAGTTTAAACGGTTATTACCGGCCTCTAATTAAAAAAAAAAAAAAAAACGTTTTCCCCTTTCTTTTTTTTTTAAAAAAAAAAACAAAAAAAAAAACCATTGATTAATTGAACTTTTGAATAATTCTCTTCTCTTCTTTCTATTTGACAAATTAAAAGTGGCCCATATATTAGAAATATTACAACAGGTTGTTGTGGGGAGGTGGCAGATGGTGGTGGGAGGTGGTGCTTGATGGCAGTGATAGATAGTGATGATAGGAGTTAATAATGTTAGAAAAATATACTCCATCCGTTCCAGAGTATATGTCCAATTTTTTTTTTTGTTTGTCCCAGAGTTTATGTCCACTTCCTAAAATGGTAAATAATATTTACTATTTATCTTACTCATTCTCTCTCTTACTTTACTTTTATACTCACAACACCAATCTACTTACTATTCCTTACCCTACATTCTCTCTCCTACTTTAATATTCATACTCACAACACTTACATCACTTCAACCATTTCTTAATTTCTGTGTAAATGAGAAGGTGGACATATACTTTGGGACGGAATGAGTATTCTTTATGCTTCTGAGGAAAGGTGTTATTATATCTGCAAGAACTTTTAAACGCAGAGTTCGCTTATTAAAAAAGAGTTTTAAAACATCACACTGGTACTTATAACACTCAAATTAATATTGTCAATTATTAACATTCACAAGATGTTTTGCATTTGTTAACACTCACAATAACACTTATTAACACTTACATTGAGATATTTTAAATTGACACATTTTAAATAGTCTAACAAATCTAGAAAAGTGCTAATTTATTAGTAGTAGTTTAGATATGAATTGCTGATCATTTTTGTTATTCAAACTGGCATTTTTGTAATTTATTAGTAGTAGGGATGACCATAGTATTAAAGTTTAGAAAGAAAGAAAATCACTTTTAACATTAAAACTGATAACTGACATTTATAAGAGCTCCGTATTTTCCTTAATAGAAATCATTTTTTCTAAGCATTTAAAAAACTGTTTACACCAACTCATATATTACATGTTAATTAATTATCCCTGTTTGGTACACAAGCATTGCAATGTCATAGGAGATTAGGAGGTGTCATTATATCCATGTGAAAGATTATGGCAATCAAGGAAATATAACTAAAAGCTTAAAGACAAAGTCTTGGGTGCAACGGATGCATGGGCGTGCAACGGGATGCTCCATGGGCCGAACCCGCCCGACCCGTCCGCCAGCCCTCATCCATTCCCAGCGCGACACGTGGCGCGCTGTGAGCCACTCGCTGGTTCACCCAGCCACGCGCTACCACGTGTCCCCTTAAAAAAAAAAACTCATTAACTTTAAAATGTTGTATCTTGAGATTTATAACTCAGAATTTTTTTTAAAAATACCGTTGTCTTCGTCTCGACGAGACGAATAAAACTACATAGGTCATGATATGGTTTGATTTTAAAAAAAAAAACATAGTTTTTTACACACAAAAAGTTTGAGTTGCTTTTGTCAGCTGAGATGTAACACTCTATTTTTGGTAAAAGTAACAGTTTCATATTAAAAAAGTAACACTTTTTACAGTCAAATGTAACAACAATTTTACAATAAAATTTAAATTGTTTGATAGTTTTTGTGGTTAGAAAAAGTAATATTTGAAGTGTAACAAAGTGAATATATAATTATAATTTTCTATATAGATGAATGTAACATTTTTATTTAGTAAATGTTATTTTTCTTCTTTAAAAAAAGAGTAAAAATTCATATATATAATCGAGTTGTATTTCAATTGTTACTTTCTCAATAAAAATTTGTTACATTTCAGATATAATGTTACATTTAAGAATATACACTGTTACAACTGAGAAAAAAATGTTACATTCATTTTTTATAAAATGTAACATTAGTTTAGTTTGTCAATCTTATGTTAATTTTGAAAAAAAAAAGTGTTACATTTGAAAAAAATAGTGTTACATTCCTTTATAAAAAGTGTGACATTAGTTTAGTTGTTAATCTTTATGTTATCTTTAATCTATTGCAGCAAAATTGTGGTACATTTTTTTTTTAAAGTGTTACATTTGAAAGAAAAAAGTGTTACATTTCGTTATAATAAATGTTACTTTTGTTGGGAGGAAAAAAAGTTGGGGGTGACAAAAAAAAAAAAAAAAAAAGAGGAAGGTCGGCTCCTGTCGCACCGTGCAACCGCCGCACAGGAGACCCCCTCAAGCTTAAAAACATTAACTTGTCAAGTATGACAATTATTCCGAGACAGAGAGTGAATATATTATAAATATACATCCTGAAAATAGAAATAAATATATGACGGTGGGATTACGATTATATTCCAAAAAAAGATCAATTTGAAACGTGGGTGGCTTATCACGTACCTCTTGTCATTGAACGAAAGTTGCCATGAGAGTGACTAAATACCTTATTTTGATATCGTCAACATAAATTCTTAAATAACACATTAAAAAAATATGTTATTGTATGAATACATTTCTCTTTTTAAAATAAGAATTTTAATTAATTGCATGAGTTAATGAGGAAGCTCTCACAATGTTTAGAAGCCCATCCCAAATATAAAAGCTACTACTACAACTTAATGTTAAAATGTCTCAAGTACAAAAACGATGTGATTGATTTTGAAATCCATTACAAATATGATTCGAAAGAGACTCAAGCTATCAGCTGATACATTAATTTTTTTCACCACCTCTAATCAACGAGACCTTGTTTGGATGAACAAATTGTTGGAACAATTTATGATCCCTGAATGCCATACTCATATTCAGAATAAGATTGAGGAATGAGATGAAGGCGGAAGCGAGAATACCTGTTGAATCCATATTGATATCTTTCGGGAGAATTTAGATGAAGAAGAAGATGTAGGAAGATGATCTTCTAATTGATAATGTCTCTTAATCTCTCAATGTCTTCTTAGCAAAATGAAGATTATTTAGTATGAGAAAGTAAGAAATCTAGTAGTCTCTAGGGTTGATGGAAGACCCTTTATATAGGAGACAAGGTGACATTTCATTTAGGGACCACACATATTCAATCCTAAGCAGTGTTGATTTACCATTTTACCCATCATAAATAGATAAATCTCATTTCAGGGATTCTACACATTGACTATTGTTGACTATACTTTATATTAATATCATAGACATGATTTTATTTATGGAAGTGCTAAATAACTTGTTTTGCAAGCCATAATGTTCTAACAATCTCCCACTTTGGTTGCAAAACAAATTTCTTCCTTTAAATCATGAATATAACATAAATGACAACCCATATGTGCACTTTGTTGTCATCTATAACAATCTCGTCCATTAGCCATATAAGTATAGGACTAAAGGGGCAGTCGTTGTAATTGATTCGCAACTAAACCCACTATAATCACATATATCAATCCAACTTAAATGACATAGATCAAGAGTATAGATGTGTAGCATGGAACTTAATGAATATATACATATTCTTTCAACTAGTCCAACTTTAACCAAATGAGATCAAACTTTAATAATAATAGAACAAAAAAATGAAGAAACAACATAAACTCCCAATATATTAAATGTTATCAAAAGTTGTTACACCCATATGAGCAACATGCTCGTGAAACACTAAAGGTGATAACGCCTTAGTAAATGGATCCGCAAACATAGAGTTTGTACCAATAAGTTGTATTTTTATTTGTTCTTTTTGTACTATTTCTCTTACAACAAGAAATTTAATGTCTATATGCTTAGACTTTGACGAACTCTTGTTATTATTGGAGTACAAAACCGCTGCCCTATTGTCACAATATAGCTTAATAGGTCTTTTGACGCTATCAACAATACGCAGTCCCTCAATGAATTTACGCAGCTATATAGCTTGATTGGATGCCCCGAAACAAGAAACAAACTCGGATTCCATGGTAGATGAAGTTAGGAGTGCCTGCTTCGCACTTCTCCAAGAAACTGCTCAACCGGCTAATGTGAAGACATAACCAGACGTTGATTTATGGCTGTCTTGGCATCCAGCAAAGTCGGAATCAGAATACCCAACGATCTCAAGATGATCCGACTTTGAATATGTAAGCATGTAGTCCTTGGTGTTTTGTAAATACCGCATCACTCTTTTGGCTGCAACCAAATGTTCTCTCCCCGGATTGCTTTGGTATCGACCAAGCATCCCAACAATAAAGGCAGGGTCTGGACGAGTACAGACTTGCGCATACATTAAGCTTCCTACTGCTGATGCGTAAGGGATATTTTCCATATACTTGGTTTCAAAATTGTTTTTGGGACATTGATTTAGACTGAATTTATCTCCTTGAGAAACAGGGGTGTCATGTGGTTTACAGTTTTGCATGCTAAACTTTTGTAATACCTTCTCTATATAGGACTTTTGTGATAATCCTAAAATACCCTGTGAGCGATCACGGTGAATTTGGATTCCTAATACAAAAGATGCCTCACCAAGATCATTCATTTCAAATTTGTTTGAAAGAAATTTCTTAGTTTCTTTAAGAAGGTTCATGTCATTACTAGCAAGTAAAATATCATCCACATATAAGACTAAGAATATAAATTTACTCTCACTGAACTTATGGTATATACAATCTTCACCAAGATTCGTTTCAAAGCCAAATGAAAGAATTACTTGGTTAAATTTTAAATACCATTGACGAGAAGCTTGCTTGAGCCCATAAATGGATTTCTCAAGTTTACAAACTAATTGATTAGTTTGTTCCAAATCATCCACCATTTTTGGTTTCTTTATATAGATGGTTTCCTCAATGTCTCCATTGAGAAAAGCTGTCTTTACATCCATTTGATGAAGCTCAAGGTCATAATGTGCTACTAATGCCATAATGATCCTAAATGAGTTTTTAGAAGATACCGGAGAGAATGTTTCTTTGTAATCAATACCTTCTTTTTTAGTGAAACTTTTAGCAACAAGACGAGCCTTATGTCTTTCCACATTACCTTGTGAATCCTTTTTGGTTTTAAATATCCATTTACAACCAATAGGTTTCACATCCTTAGGTAATGGGACAAGATCCCAAATGTCGTTGTCTTTCATAGATTTCAACTCTTCATTAATGGCATTGATCCATTTATGAGAATTAGGACTCATAATGGCTTCATGGAAGGTGAGAAGCTCATCTCCCACTAAACCTAGGTGTCCTTCATTCTCGGCAAAATACACCTCATAATCATCCGAAATGGCACTTCTTCTTACTCTATTGGATCTCCTTAAAGTCACCGGCTCTTCCTCATTTTGAGGTTGTTGAATTTCCTCATTATGATCAACATTTTCATGTTGTTAAATATTTATAGGGGAGTTAATATTTTGATTTGTATGTTCCTCTTGAATTTCAGATACAAGTACTTGATTTTCAATTGGAACTACTATGGGAAGAGGTATAGAAATGGATTCCTCTTCCTCTTCCTCTTCCTCTTCAAAATCAAAATTATTATTCCTTATTTCCCCTCTAAATTCAACATCCTCAAAGAACCTAGCATTTCCCGTTTCAAAAAAGGTTTTAGTTTTCGGGTTGTAAAATTTATAGCCCCTAGATCTCTCGGCATACCCCACAAAATAGCTACTAACTGTCTTAGCGTCCAGTTTGCCCGCATTAGGCCTATAAGGCCTAGCTTCTGCTGGACAACCCCATACATGAAGATGATTTAAGGACGGTTTCTTATTCATCCATAATTCATAAGGGATTTTATTATTAGTAGCCTTAGAGGGAGCCCTATTGAGAAGATATGTTGCGGTTTTTAAAGCATCGCCCCATAATGAGTGAGGTAAGGAAGTACGAGAAACCATACTTCTTACCATATCCTTAAGGGTTCTATTACGTCTCTCAGCTACACCATTCATGCTAGGCGTACCCGGCATAAAATAGTGAGGGACAATCCCACACTCTTCAAGATAGCGAGCAAAAGGACCCGGACGTTGTTCCCCTGAATCGTCATTCCGACCATAGTATTCACCACCACGATCGGATCTAACGTTTTTAATAGTCTTACCTAGTTGATTTTCAACTTCGGTTTTAAAAGACTTGAAGACGTCCAAAGATTGAGATTTATCATGAAGTAAATAAATATACCCATATCGAGAGTAGTCGTCTATGAACGTAATAAAGTATTGTTGACTATTCCAAGAAGGAGTAGGAAATGGCTCACAAATATCCGTATGTATTAGTTCTAAGACGTTTGATGCTCTTGAGGATACTTTTCTTTTTGTGTTTGTAAACTTTCCTTTTAGGCATTCAATGCAAAAGTCTTTATCCGGAATATCAAGTTTATTTATGATTCCCTCTGACACAAGCTTATCAATTCTCCTTTTGGAGATATGACCCAAACGCCTATGCCATAAGGTATAAGAATATTCACTTGAAAACTTTCGCTTTTTACTTTTAGTTTCATTATTATGGGACTCATTGATTGTTTGAGTAGTGTTAAGCAAATAAAGATTATCACTACTCGATAAAGTACTAGTACCAACAACCATGGAATTAAAATAAAGATCACATCTATTATTTCCAAACGAATAAGAGTAACCCTCTTTGTCCAAAACTGTGATAGATATCAAATTCCTTCTAAATGAAGGTACAATGAATGTATTGTTTAGTACAAAATAATAACCGGTACTTAATAACAACCTAAAGGTCCCTATGCCCATAACTTCAACCGGGTTCCCAACTCCCATATAGATGAATCTTTCATCTTTACTAGGTCTTCGGTAATTCAGGCAATCCTGCATAGACATACTTATGTGAGTTTTTGCACCAGAATCCAACCACCATATATATGTAGGAATTGAAACTAAATTAGCCTCAATACAAACAAGACCAAATGACATACCTTTCTTAGCACGCCAAGCATGATACTTAGGGCAGTCGTACTTCATGTGTGTAGGGTCCTTGCAAAAGAAGCACTTCTTTTCTTTATGATCATCAGATGATCCTTTAGGCTTCTTATTGCTTGTCACCGCAATTTCTTTCCCTCTTCTCTTAGTCCCATGAGAAGGTAGATGCTAAGTGAGCACTTTCTACCTTAGATTGCTTCAACCTATCTTCCTCTTGTGTCACATGTGAAATCAATTCATTAATGTTCCACTTGTCCTTTTTACAATTATAGGTCACCTCAAAGTGACCAAACTGAGGAGGAAAAGAGATCAAAACTAAATGCACGAGGAGTTCTTCTGTTACCTCTAACTTAATTAGGGTAGAACTTGTTTCCGACTTTTCGCTTTTTGCAAAGCGTTCTTCAAGGGTCTCAAGGAAAGTCTTAGCATCAACGTCCTCAGAGACGGTGTTCAGAAATGTCTTCGGGACAACATTTTTCATAATCATTAGGCTCACGCGATTGGAGCGTTTCCACTTCTCAGAATATAAGCGGTCCTCAGGAATGCTTTCATCGTTAAGAGGAAGAGGAAACGGCTCCCTAAATGCGAGATCTATGTCCATACAGCCTAAGATCATTACAATTTTGTTTTTCCAAGTTTTAAAGTTTGTCCCATTAAGCATTGGAATAGTACTCATCGCAGCAGTGATTAACAAAGCATTAAGTAAATCTGATGGGAATCAAGAACAAGAATGAATACAAAACATTATAAGTAACTACATTATGAATAAATGATTAATTATATCAAATGAAAACCATCAATAAGACAATTAACATAACATCAAAAACTAATCTTTGGATTGCGAGTTGATTCATAAATAATTGTCTTTGATAACAAGTAATTTGAACAATATTTGATTAAATGCTTAATCTTCCTTTGGGTAGTCTTAAGCATTTAACAAACAACTTAATGTTCATTTTATTTGTCATCACATGAATGCTTAAGTTTAGTCAAATGTCAAGATCTTTTTTGGAAAATTCAAGTTATTCACATATTAATTTAAGCATTCAACACTTTAATAATTTTGGATTTAAATAACGTTAATCACTTAGGCGATAATATTATTTAAATAATGAATAAATTATTTAAGCATATAATTAATCAAGGCTTTAAGGTTTGAAAAATAAATGTTTTGTTCAAGGGGAAAATAAAAAATTGTGCAGATTATTGATAAATCCATAAATTGTGAACAGTGTTTGCACGGCCAAGCATAGAGAAGTGCACGGCCGTGCATCAATTTACAGAAACCTTGTTTTCACGGTGTACAGTGCACGGCCGTGCTAAACGAAGGACATGACCGTGCAAGTCTTGAGGTCCGCTCGGGTTAGAGTCAACACCCGCCCGGACCGGTTCAAGAGGTCCGACCGGGCTATACCAAAGACCCGGCCGGACTACACCCTTTCAAAAAACCCACCGTTTCAAACCCTAAGTGGTCCGACCGGGCTAAACCAAACACCCGTCCGGACCAGCACGTACCGGGTGACACCGGTTCAAGAATTCATGGTGCACGGTCGAGTAAATCAAAAGACTCGGCCGTGCAGAAGGCCTTTTCTGCATTCTGACTTTTTCCAAAAAAAATTCCCAAAAGGCATGAATAACAAGTAGATCCACATGGTATGTACTTAAAACATAAAACCATGTTATTTAGGGATAATCTTGTTTTAAAATTAATGGAATCAAGTGAGTAGATCCACATGGTATGCATTAGACATAAAACCATGTTATGAAGGGATAGTACACTTGAACCATTGAGTTTAATGAACAAAAACTTTCAAACCATTTTCTTAAATTTAGATGAAGATTATCAGTACTCTATGAATGAATTAGAGTCCCTAATCAACATCAAATCTTTATGATTAAACAGGAAAAAATGAATCAAAGTAAAGCATGAAAGCTTTCTTAAAAGAACTCAAACTCAAACCAAAATATGAGCGGGCTCTGATACCAATTGTTGGAACAATTTATGATCCCTGAATGCCATACTCATATTCAGAATAAGATTGAGGAAGGATATGAAGGCGGAAGCGAGAATACTTGTTGAATCCATATTGATATCTTTCGGGAGAATTTAGATGAAGAAGAAGATGTAGGAAGATGATCTTCTAAATGATAATGTCTCTTAATCTCTCAATGTCTTCTTAGCAAAATGAAGATTATTTAGTATGAGAAAGTAAAAAATCTAGTAGTCTCTAGGGTTGATGGAAGACCCTTTATATAGGAGACAATGTGACATTTCATTTAGGGACGACACCTATTCAATCCTAAGCAATGTTGATTTACCATTTTGCCCATCATAAATAGATAAATCACATTTCAGGGATTCTACACATTGACTATTGTTGATTATACTTTATATTAATATCATAGACATGATTTATTTATGGAAGTGCTAAATAACTTTTGTTGCATGCCATAATGTTCTAACACAAATGTCTCTCAGCTCCAAGTGTAACATGAACATTGCCTTATTTTAGCATTAAAAAACTCACTGAAGAAAAATATTTGGCTTTGAGAACTCTTATCAACTAAAGCGGACAAAGATTGGATATCATAAACTTCATTGACAAAAATAATTCTAACATTTTGAAAGTACTAAGGCTCTCAATCGGAAGAGAAAGTAAATGGCTTTTAACTTGGAAAGGTAGCAAATATCTCTCAAAGAGGGGAGAAAATAATATAATCGTTAGATTACGAAACATTTGTTAATTATCGGAAAGATAATTGCCAAAGGAGCCCTCATCTTTTCCGAGACAAATTATCGCTAAAGTGACGTTAGAATGGCCTAAATAACAGTGATTATGGAGAAAGTGAACATATATATCATCATGAAGAGGTTGCGCAACCTCTTCATCATTTTCTTCTTCGTTTTTCCGTTTTCTCTCTTGTTGCGGGAGAAATAAGAAATTCCTAACCTAAAAACTAAATTCAGAAAGCAAAACAGATCTGAAAATTAACTTCTAATTTCACATTTGTTGATTGACAGAATGACAACTAATACATGTGAAATCAGAGTGAATCGAGTTCAAAAAGAATAATCAAAACGAGATTGAAGGTGTTGAAACAAGAATTTGATGAGAGGAAGACATAAATTTATTTATTAAGAACAATGAATTAAGGAGTTTATTGTCATATGACCCTATGTGCTATTAAGTTTTAACACTTTGATCTTTGTACTATCGAAACGATCACTACTACATGTGTATTTTTTAAAAAATAACTTAAATAACCAAAATAATTAATAAATGACCTCCAAAATAATTAATAAATGACATATTTACCCTTTGTGAGCTAAGTTTTGTAAAAAAAAAATGTGACTTTATATAATAGAGAAAATTTTGGGGGAAACTAGTTTCTCCATAAGTTATAAAAAAAGGTCTTTTTTTTATAGGGTTTAAGGTTTAGGGTTTATGGTTTAAGATTTAGGGTTAGGATTTTAGGTTTGGGGTTTAAGGGATAAAAATAGGACTTTTTATAACTTATGAAAAAACTAGTTTCCTCCAAAACACACTCTTTATATTTACCCTTATCATCCTTAATCCTTAATCTTTATTGAAATCAAGTAAATGAACTTCCATCTTTCACATTTGGCTTTGCTAATTGCTCCTTATTGAAGTCTACCACGAACTTCCCTCAGGATGCCATTCATGCATGTGGGTGGGAGAGGGATTTAAAAAAAAATGAGTTTTTTATTAATAAATGTCTTAAATTATTATATTAATTTCATTTAAAGAGTTATTATATTAATTTCAACTTCTTATATGATTTAGTGGCAATGATCATATATGTTTTTGTAATTTTCTTTCGAAACATTTAGTTTAGCAAGTATAATGAGACTTATAAAAATAATTTGGTGAAAAATATTTAGGGAGAAAGATATTTTTTATCAAAAAAAAAAACATTCATTTTGAGACTTTTTTTTTTGTGAAAATTGATATTTATATTAGAGACAGATGGAGTATTAAAAATACATCTAATTTGAATAACAATGTTTCATAATTCAACAGGCTAGGATCACCTTTTTACCAAGAAGTGGCGGAGCCAGGAATTTGAGGAAGGAGGGCAAGAATTTTCAGAACAAAGAAAAAATGATTGGGGGTTCGGAGGCAGTGCCCCCGAAAAAAAATTGGCAGTTTTTTCATTCAGCATTATCAGATTCATGAAAATTAGTGGAAACCATCGCTTATAAAAGGATAAAAAACTATTCTACCAATATGAACCATTAAAATTATTTATACATGTTAATATTTCAAGACAAATAAAGAAGCATTACTAAAACCAACACAATTATACAGGTCAATAATCATTTAGTAGTCTACATGTCAATAATCATTTGGTATCTGGCCTATCACATTAATATACTCTCTCTGTCTCAAAAAGTTTGTTTCTTTGTATCCAATGTTATTTTGAATGAACTTTAAGTAATAATTTAAATTACTTTTAATTATGTTAATGAAAATTTAATTTTTTTAGTGATAGACTATTATAAATAGTATCAATACCAAATTTTAGATTTTCTCATTATGATAAATAAAAACAAACTTAATTGCTCAAAATTCATTCGTAGTGACAATGAAAAAAATGAACCAACTTTCTGAGAAAAATAATGAACTAACATTCCGATACGGAAGGAGTAATATAAAATACATTTGTTCATAAAGCCGAGGCTTAATTAAGATTAAGAAATAGTATCTCTCTTACCATTGATAATTTGCCACACACAAAAAAAAAAAAACAAAACAAAACAAAACAAAACAAAACAAAAAAACCTCAAGAGGGGGCAATTGCCCCTGCTTGCCCCTTTGTGGCTCCGCCAGTGTTACCAAGTAATTGAGTGAACTCTTGCTAATAATTTATTATAATTTTAAAATTTTAATTTATTTACTCAATGTTTAAATAACCCCACTTCCCCCACCCCTACCCGATCCCACCAACAGACGTTAGAAATCTAACGAAATTTGTCATGTGCATGGCATGTGACTGGTATTTTTGTCATTCTTTTTTGGGCAAATTGCAATTTGGTTCCTGGCATTTACATAAGTTTGCAATGTTTCTCCCAACTGTTTAATTTCGCAATTTAGTATCCTAACATTTACATTTTTTTGCAATGTGGCTACAAAACTAACACCCAGTTAAAATTCTAACGAAATAACACCCATGTGACTAGCACATATCTTTTAAATGGATAAAATGGTCATTGAACTTTGTTTTTAATAAGATCATCACTTTTGTTTTTTTAAAACATAAATACCCTTTCTGATTAAGATAGAGTATCCAGTTTTAAAGTTGTATATCTTCTTTCTCCTAGCTTAATTATTTTATGAATTAATTTATTGAATTTGCTGGTTTGATTATATTACATATTAATTTTCTTCCAAAACAATATAACAAACTAAATCGTAAAAATTCTCTATTATTTTAATTTGTTTAATTGAGATTAAATATGTATGTCTTTTCTCTCTTTCATGTCTTTAATTTGTATAACTAAATTAAAAAAAAAAAAACTCTCTTATCCTGCCATTTGCAACAATAAAATCATTACTTATTTCCTTTCACTTGGAGAAATTATTTAAGAAAATTTATTTCACTTCAAAAAACGCTTACTAAATTACCATAAATGAGTCTGCATAATTATTTTGAGTGATATTATAACATAAAATGTACTTCTATATATTTATTATTTTTTATATTTTTTTGCAAAATATTTATAATTCCTAATTATATAATTTTTAAAGTATTTTAGTTTATTTTTTATTATAAAAATAAAATATTAAATTATGGTTGGAAAAATAAATGACTTTGTAAAGATTACGTAAATTATAAGTACAAAATAAAATAATATATATGCTCAATATTAATTTAATCTATATTTTTTAAACTACAAAATGAATAAAGTAAATAACAAAAGAAAACCTCACATGACCGGCACATGGCCTCTTGAGAATGACCATTTTGTCCATTTAATAGACGTGTGCTAGTCACATGTGTGTTATTTGGTTAGATTTTTAACTGAGTGTTAGTTTTGTAGCCACATTGCTAAAGAATATAAATGTTATGATACCAAATTGCGAAATTGAATTGTTGGGAGCAACATTGTAAACTTATGTAAATGTTAGGAACCAAATTGCAATTTTCCCTTCTTTTTTTAACTTATAATATTATTTTAATTTAATTTTCCCACTCTTTAATATATTTGAATTCCTTCAAAAAAAATTGAATTAAAAAAAAAAATCATCAATTTTTTATCAAACCAAAAAAATTGCTAAAGAAAATAAACCAAAAAATATAAAACACTAGAAAATAATATTAAAATATATTGGGAAAAATACCAAACCCCCCCCCCCCCCCGTAAAAAAAACTTTCACATCCAAAAGACCCATAATTTTTTTATTCAATCTAAAAAGTCCTAAATTTATATTATCAATACCAAAAAGTCCAAATGTTAACTATTTAACTAACGCCATTAAGTTTGAACATTCATATTATTAAAAACTTAACTTTCTTTTCATTTAATGACATGTTAGGAATATTAAAAAAATTACAACGTAAAATAATTATAATATTATTATTTTTATAAATAATAATAATAATAATAATAGCAAAAACAAAAATTAATTATTATTATTTAATTACCTAATATTTAATAATAAAAATATGAATTTTTGACATATTAGAGAACGAATTGGAAGGGGCTTCTTTAAGTTTTTTATTTTTATTATTATTATCATATATGGGACGGGACGGGACAATATATTCTTATCTCAAAAAAATGCGGGACTATTCGGGACATCCCGTTTGGGACGGGACACAATGTGGGATGGGACGTGACGTCCCGTATTTTTTTGAAACTTTAGGCTCGATCCCAATTTTCAACCCAAGCCCAAATGTGCCAGATGTTTGGTGTACAATGAAGATTTTTGTAAAATTCATATCACAATGAAGTACAACAAAGGAAAAATATATTTTAAAAATAATAAAAATATATATATATAGAAATTGCACAACAGAAGGTTTGATTACATTCTAATAAGTGGTTTAGATTTAGCTTCATGCAGATGAATATCCTTAGGCTTGTTCAGCACCATCTTCTTTCTGTAACTTTTTCAGGGACAGAGGTGGTCTGACAACAATGCTCTTTCTCCATTTTCGATCAAGCTTCCTCGACTGCCTCAGTGATCGGGTGATCGCGTCAAACTATCCCGTATTTGTCCCGCGTCCCGAGGTGATTTGGGATGGGACGGGAATTTTCAGTCCCGCGATAAATTTGGGACGTCCCGTCCCGTATAGTTTGCGGGATATCATAGTTTTGTCCCGTCCCGTTGTCCCGAACTGACGGCTCTAATCACATTCATGATTGTTTTTCATTCTTATTAATTTTATTATTAACTGTATTATTATAAATTTTTATTAACTAAAATAATAATAATAATTATGTAACGACCCGAGTCCGCAGACCCGACCCGCCACATAGGTACCATACACTAGCCCACCAAGCATCTCCTCAATTGGGTCAACCACAGCCCATCACAGGCCTCCAAAAGTCCAATGGATGATTTGATGCTTAGTAGGAGTGTATGGGCTTTCTATATAGCACACTCAATTCCCACATATTTCCGATGTGGGATGGGGGATATCACAATCTCCCCCACTCAAACCCTTGCCGTCCCTAGCACACTCAATTCCCACATATTTCCGATGTGGGATGGGGGATATCACAATCTCCCCCACTCAAACCCTTGCCGTCCCTGGCAAGGTCAATCAATACAAGGTCAATCAATACCCAGATCGTACCCCCGGGCTAGCTCGCAAGGTCAATCAATACCCAGATCGTACCCCCGGGCTAGCTCGCAAGCCTTAAGGCCGGGGTTCCGCTCTGATACCATTTGTAACGACCCGAGTCCGCAGACCCGACCCGCCACATAGGTACCATACACTAGTCCACCAAGCATCTCCTCAATTGGGTCAACCACAGCCCATCACAGGCCTCCAAAAGTCCAATTGATGATTTGATGCTTAATATGAGTGTATGGGCCTTCTATATAGCACACTCAATTCCCACATATTTCCGATGTGGGATGGGGGATATCACAAATTAAATATATTTGTTGTTGTTATAACTATTATTATTGTTATTATATCTAAGAATATTAAAATGTTTTTGTATTAGTAATATGTCATTAATTGAAAGGAAAGTTAATTTCTTATTAATATGAACACTCAAACCTAACTGAGTTCGTCAATTCGTTAATGTTTGGGCTATTGGTATCAATAATTTAATTTTTGGACTCTTTAGATTGAAGAAATGTTTTGTGGGTTTTTTGGATATGAAAATTTTTTAGAGGGGTTTTTTGATATTTTTCCCAAATATATTAATATAGTCCAAAGAAAGAAAAAAAGTAAAAGAAAAAGAAAGAGAGGGAGTGAGAGAGAGAGAGAGAGAGAGAGAGAGGAAGTGAAGAAAGAACAACCGTCTAAGATGATGGTGGCAGTGGTGGAAGGAAGTGTGTAGCAGTGGTGGTGGGAGGTATCGAAAGAGAGATGAGAGAACAAATTGGGATTTTTGAAAATGGTTAGGGGTGGGTCTGATGTAAGGAGTGAGGAGAGAGAGTTGTTTGGATTTGAAAAGAATTTGAGTTGAAATTTGGATTGAGTTGAAAATTTTAGTTAGTTTTCTAACCTTCGCTAAGATTCAGGAGGCAAAGTTAAATAATTTGAACATTAAAGTCACATTCATAAATAAGAGTCATACTTTTCATTAAGTTATTAACAGCCCCATTAATTTTTTTAACTGGCTTTAGAAATGTCAGTGAAATTGATAATTAAACAATAGTATGCATGATAATTTTAGTGGCTTGAGAGTACGGAGGCAAATTGATATTGGGGTCATAGTACACGGGTTAGTTTTGTGGTTTACTCTTTAATTATCACGCAATTAATTTTGACCCACAACTTATTAGCGAATATGTGAATTGTGTGTTGCAGCAGTTCTCAATTTTTTATTTTATTTTTTGGCCTTTGGTATTACTCTTCTTTCAAAGATGTGGCACATTGACGGATTTTGCCAATCTCTCAGTCCCAAGATGAATGACTATTTCCGATTTAAAGGACACTTTGAAAATGCGACTTTCGATACTAAAAATTCATAAATACCTTTGCTATTCGATTTCAAAATGTATGTTTGTAAGTATAAAATATTTTTTAAAAAAAAATGGTAAACATCATTAAAATTTAAAAGATCATACATTTGAGAAAAAAAATACTCCCTCCGTCCCACTCGAATTAGGACAAATTTCCATTTTGGGTGTCCCATTCGAATTAGGACAACCCAAAAATGGAAGTGTTTTATTTAATGGGACCCACATTCACACTCACAACAACTTTCCACTCATTATTCTCTACCCCATTTTCTCTCTCCTATTTCACTTTTCATGCTCACAATACTTACTCTGCTATAACTTTTTCCTTAATCCTCGTGCCCAACCCAAAAGTCCTAATTCGGGTGGGACGGAGGGAGTATCATTTTGGGGACTAGTAGTTACGACATGTAGGGGTGAAATGGAAATAAAATTACAATTGCTGGTGCCCGATGAAAATCACAAAATTTTGGGGGAAAATGTTAAAAAAAAACCGGTTTTGGTAAGGGGAAACCGACACACACATAGCGGCATAGCGGACCGGTATTGAAACCCACGTTTTGACCCGGTTTACTAAATTGGTAAACCTAATCGCAAACCTGCACTCTCTCAAAAACACAGCGCCGTTCTCTCTCTCTAAAACCGGTGAAGGCTACCTTTAACCTTCTAATCTTTTGTTCGTTTTTTACATTTTGAAGTAAAATTTGTTTGATTCTCATTGCGTCGTTCGTTAATTTCACTCTATTTGACGCAAACTACCGTTTGATTTAAAGCAAAATAACGAGGAAAAGCGTAGTGAAGCCAGGGTGTGATGGAGGTATGTATTGATTTCAAGTTTTTCCGCTTGATTCTCACTCTATTTTGTTCGATTATTGTGTTGATTTCAAGCCTTTTTTGTTTAGTTTTTGTGATGCTTGATTAGGCATTTTGAGTTTGGTATTTGGTACTCAGCGATTTGAACAAGCAAAAGGAGTCTTTGTTGAATAAAGTTGAAGACTTTTCGGGAATCAAACATGATCACATTGACAAGATTGATGGGAGCAAAGACAACGAGAAAAAGAAGAGGAAGAAAGCTGGTAGTTCGACTGCAACATATATGTTAGACAAACTAGGTCTAGAAAGTGTGTTAATCAGTGAAATTGTAACGTTTTGTTTTGAAATACAAACTTATTATTTTTTTAAGTCCAAACTTATTATTTTAAGTTATTAACTTGTTGTTTTTTAAACATGTGTATTAAGTTGTATTATAAGCTCATGTTCAAAGTGCTTGTTTCAAAAGAAATTGCATGGTTATTATAATACCAAGTTTGTCTGTTAAAACACGAAGTTACACTACTAAAACACCAAGTGTAAATCTGATACAACAAAACTTGATTAACCACCAGGCTGCACTAATGAAACACCAAGTTACTGTACTAAAACATAAAGTTACTATACTAAAACACCTAGTTATATTATCAGTTGATGTTCAAAATGCTTATTTCAATAGAAATTGCATGGTTATTATAATATCAAGTTTGTATGTTAAAACACCAAGTTACACTACTAAAATATCAAGTATAGATCTGATACAGCATAACTTGATTATTATCAGACTGCACTAATAAAACACCAAGTTATTGTACTAAAACATAAAGTTAAAATACTAAAACACCAAGTTACAATACTAAAACAATACAATTTACTATACTAAAACATCAAGTCACAACACCAAAACACCAAGTTACTATACTAAAACAACAAGTTACACCAAATTAATTATATTTCAATTTCAACAGTTTGAACATCTATATTTCAATTTGAGCAGCAAACGACCACATGATTCAAATTAAGTGTAGATTTGGTGTTTTTGAGCCAAATGAAGATATACATCTCTTCCAATTGATCTCATTATATTTTTCAATCTCACTCTCCTCTGATTCAATAACATCTGTGATCTACTATCTCCATATCCATCTTCATCTTCTATAAGGAGAAAATCAATTGCAATAAGATCAATTAGCTCATTTGAATATCAATTTCAAACAGAAAAAATGCGATAACTGATGAACAAACTCTTAAGGATTCATACCTTTTTAATCGTTTTTTTTTAAGCTCCTTTCGTCTGCAATGGCGACGGAGAGAGAGAGAGAGAGAGAGGGAGATGGCGGAAGCTGGGAAAACTCAGCCGAAAAGATCGCATATTTTACCCTATACTCCTGAACCGTGATTTATATATAAACCGGTTTCTCCTATACCAAAACCGGTCTTTTTTTAACATTAGGGGGAAACTAGTTTCCCCCAAAACCAACTCGATGAAAATATTGAAGTGTGAGACCTCCATCTAGAGCCGTCAATATGGGCTGGCGGGGCGGGCCAAACCCACCACAGCCCACCACTAAACGGGGCGGGGCGGGCTGACCCAAATTCTTGGCGGGCTGAGAAAATTGAATCCCAACCCACCTTGGGTTGGTGGGCCAGGTGGGTCAGGCGGGCTAAGACTATAATATATATATATATATTTTTTTTTTATTATTTTTTTTTAATGTAACTCTTTCTTTTATTATGACCCCCGGAGGGAAAATGGAAACGAACCTCCATTTTTTGAGAATTGGCTGACGAATAGATCAAAGAATATTCTGTATACAACGATACTAACAAACCATTTTCTATAAAGATAGACTCCTCCTTTTAGTTTGCAAAAATGGAAACTTAGGCAAGTTCTTTTTGAGAAAAATGAAACTATGACCCATGTTGAGTTTGAAAAAATCGAACTTAGGTAAATGTCTACAAAATAATACTATTTCCGTCCCGCACAAGGGAAACTAATTTATTTTGAGTTCGTCTTAATATAAGTAAAACTCTCCAAAATGAAAATGTTAAAATATATTTATATTCACCCTACCCCACCATTTAACCTCACTCAATCTCTCTATTCATTTTTCACCACTCAATTTATTCAACCAACACTAATATTTACCATACTCATTTTTTTTTTCTACTACACATTTATTTTTATTTAAATTATTGTGTTCACCCCTCTTTTTCCCAATTTACAATGGGCTGAAAATTGTTTAGTTAAAGCCGAGGCTTGAATGGATCAGTCGGCCCAACACAAAAATTTCAATCAAAGGGAACAAGGTCCAGTTCCATCAATGGTGGAACTGATTAACTTGATTCTACTGCATCCCTAGCCGGCACGGCAGTTCTCGATTTCCCGTTTGGTTCCTCCACGAACAATCGAAAATGGCCACGCTAAAAGAGATTTTAACACGCCGGCCGGTTGCCGCCACCGTCCGCCTAACAATCCCAGCCGGCGGAGCTCGTCCAGGTCCACCCGTCGGACCCGCCGTCGGTCAATACAAAGTTAATCTAATGGCCTTCTGTAAGGACTTCAATGCTCGTACGCAGAAGTACAAGCCAGAAACTCCGATCGCCGCCACAGTCACAGTCTTCAAGGACAGCACTTTTGAGCTAAGCGTTAGGTCGCCGTCGGTCACGTGGTACCTGAAGAAGGCCGCCGGAGTTGAGTCTGGAAGTAGCCGTCCGGGACATGTAGTGGTTTCAACTCTAACCCTAAAGCATGTGTATGAGATTGCCAAGATCAAGCAGGCGGATCCTTATTGCCAGTACATGTCATTGGAGGCGATTTCGAAATCAATTATAGGTACGGCTAATTCTATGGGACTCAAGGTTCAAAAGGATTTGGATTAATTCTGTTTTCAATTTTCCATTTCTAGGGTTCTGAATTGAAGCAAAATGCTTAGGGATTTTGAGAATTTATGTTTAGAATATGATCTTGCTGATAAATGTGAGAGCATGATTGTCTGTTATTGTGATTGAGACTGTCAATTGTACTTTTATTACTGAAGAGTTGAGCATGTTTTGATTCCAGTCATCCTATACTTTTCAATTTTCTTGTTAATTGGTCTGCTGAGTTTTATGAAGATTACGGGAATCCAACCCCCCCCCCCCCCTCTTCTTCTGCCTGTGATCCACCTCAACTATCTTATGTCCACCACCACCATTAATCAGTATTTTATCAGTTTTACATGTTTATGAGTGCTATTTTATCACATTACTTGCCAAAAGCTCGAGTTTTTCAAGTTGTGATGTGAAGAGCTGAGCTTAAGGATTACTTGTTTAACTCTAGTCAAGTGAGTTTAGGTCAAGATTGTTCAAATTTGTTATGATGAAGCATGAAACTCTAATACCCATCTTGCTAGACTCGCTTAATCCTTGCCACAACAAAACTGACAGGTTGTCGAATTTATGGGGAGCAACTTTTAACTCCGTATCTATCAGCAGTTTATACAAGTTGAAACTCCTAACCCATACAAGTTAAAACTCCCACTTTAATGTGTGTCTTAATTCTGATTGTTAGTGCACATTGCTAGAAGTTTGCAGACATAGACCCTTGTTGCAAGTTGCATGGCCCGGTTTACGGTGGATCATGACCCTGATGCTTTTAGTTCCTTTAAAGTAAATAGTAATAACTGTCCTCAACCAATGAATACTCTTTGATTACCAGTCAGCCAGTTTGCATTTAGTTAAACAAATTTCCTCCGCAAAGGAGTTAATTTTCATGAGAAGGAAATCCTGGCACGAGCATAAGTATTAGAATAGATATCCCAAAAGCTTAACGAAAAGTTATTATTCTGTATTTTCCCATTACTCATATTTATGTGTTCTTCCAAATCAAATTGTAATGCTTTGTGCAAACCTTTTATTTCTCTCTTTCCTTGTTTCTTTCTCCATTTTCATCGATTTTCTGCTTGTGACTTACGTTATTGCTTAATCAATTAGGAGGATGGGTCATTTAAAACAAAATTTTGTTTTTTTCTATATAAATAAATGGTCATCAATGAATTGTATATTAATTCCTGTCTTAGTTTGTTGACTGCTTAGATTTGCTATATTGATATTGTTGCTTTCGTTAAGGATCTTGATGGTTGTTGGCTTGATTCAATGATTAGGTGGTCCATAGTGGATTGTCTAAGTCATTTTCTTCTTCGAGTACCATTCATTAGATTTTTCCTTAAGGTTGGTTGATTCATTTAATAATTCGTTGCTGATTCATTTAATAATTCGTTGCTGTGTGCTTTATTCTTGTAATTTCATTTTCCTTAGTCAAACATGCTGGTGTCAATTTCTCTGTTGGAGAATGGTGCAATCGTAGCCATTTAGTCTTGTGATTTGTGGTCTGTGTTGTGTTTGTAACCCCCCACCCCAACCCCCCCCCCCCCACCCCCCAAAAAAAAAAAGTCATGATTTCAGATTTAATTTGTACAATAATTAGAAAAGAATGAAACACATTTCAAAGTTGAAGTTATAAACTACAAAATCTTTTCCTAGATTAATTCTTTGTGGAAACCTCTGATTTCTTACATGTGATATTAAAGATGTAAATTTAAATCAATGCAAAGGATAGTACTCCTTATATTAATAAAATTTATTTTAATGTATGACATTATTAGTAAGTTTGGGGCATATGGAGTATTCTGTTCATGTTTCTACTATTTTTCTGTGATTTTCATTGATGTGCCCTTATATAAAATAATAAATAACAGTTTAAAAACTAAAGAATAAAATAGTTATGTAATGTGTAATTGTCCTTTACTGCTTAATAGGTGCAGGAATGCCTCATATCTTGTCCAGATGTGTTTGTCATGATGCATATTGTTTTGTTTGAAACTGGAGACTTTTCGATATTCATTTGTTTGGGTGATAAAATATGCCGGGCAATACATTGTTAAGGGTTCAGGTATTCTGATTCCCTTTCAGTAAACCTTTTTTACCCTATTGTTTTGAAGTAAAAAGTATTAATTCTTGCTTGCGATCTGCTCAATCATCTCTACTTAGGCTGGAATATACAGGTGATTTATATATTTTGTTTATAATCTCTCTCTCTCCCCCCATAACTTATTCTAGGCTATGTGTCTTTGACTTTTTATTAACTACAGCTACATGACCATCCTTATTAGTGGTTAGGAGTGGTTACTTTTCCATCTTTCTTTTGTGTTTTATAGTTTTGTTTCTTGTTTCAGGAGGTTTTACCAGTTAGCTACCATTCTAAAGTCATCTTTAGTTTATCAGTTTATTGAAGTTTATTTTAAATTAAACTTACTTACCCTCTTTGTTGATTTTGTCCGATTACCTTTTTGGAGATGTCATTGTAGCAATGCATACTCTTTGATTACCAGTCAGTCAGTTTGCATTTAGTTAAACAAATTTCTTCCGCAAAGGAGTTAATTTTCATGAGAAGGAAATCCTGGCACGAGCATAAGTATTAGAATAGATATCCCAAAAGCTTAGTTTTGTTGAGTTGATTAGGTTAAACGTGCACCCACACACCCACCCACCTGCGCTCAATCTCTCTCTGACACACACTCTCCAATGGTTATGATTTTTGAAGTCTAAAGGCGATGTGTGGGCAAGTTTGCAGATTAGAAGAACGAGTTAAGAGCAATGCAAAATGAAATGGAGAAATGGAAATTGTGCTTAAGAGAAAGATGGTGGAAATAATATGCAGATGAAAGAATAGGTCAATTGAAAGCAAATAAAAGTAGACTATTAGCTGTATAGAGAAATCTTTAAATTGGAGGCTTGGGTAACCACTCAAGTTCCCTTTGTGCTTAAGTGAGTGTCAATATTTGGTAAGTAATTACTTTGGTCAGTTCGATTTATCCTCTGAATAGACAGGTAACTCGATAGTATTTATTGGTGTGTTTTTAAAAGCTCTATATATATATATACTCCCTATGTCCCGCCCGAAATAGGATTTTGGTAGCTTTTTTTATACTTTGACCGTGTAATTTAAATAAGAAATAATTATCCAAATATAAATTTAAAAATTGTTATTGAGAGCATTATTAATTGTGATACAATAACAATTTTTAAATTTTTATTTGGATTATTATATTTTCTTCAAAAGACTTGGTCAAAGTAAAGTCACCAAAATCCTATTTCGGGCGGAACGGAGGGAGTGTATATATATGTATATAATATATATGTATATATATATATGTGTGTGTGTGTGTGTGTGTGTGTGGAGGGGGGTAAAGGTAGATACTGCACATGCTTATGGCAGAACTTCCATGATTACATACCTTAGAGAACTGCATAAGTTGAAGTAAAGACTCGTCTTTTACTTAAACAAATTTTACCCTTGCCCCAGCCTTGATGCTCAATTTTTCCAATCCATCAAAGCAAATCACTAACATCTGCAGGAAAAACATTTACTTGATTCCCCAGTCAAACCTCATCTCGACCACCAGAACCACACTAGTCAGTAGTCACAACCCATGACGACATTGACCATCTCTCATTCATGAATCTTGACCAAAATTCGTAAACCAAGCTTATCCTTTAAATGGGACACCAAAATCCTCATACAGAGTATTAATCTACAAGCTGTGTTCTTTTTTGCCATTTTGACACTGTCCCCCAGCAGCTTGATGAAATGCCTAGCTCAATTGGCTCCCCACCAAACGAAAACATTTTCATCACCATGGTACGTGAACTGGGAAGAGCTTGAATGATTAGACTTTTTTTAGAGTTCGTGACTTGGTTTTCAAGTACCACAAGAGGACAAATTTGAAGCTCTACAGTTCCATACTCAAACGTTTTGATTCCAATCTTCCAATGCTTTTCACTTTTCTTGTTAAATACTTTGCTGAATTATGAAGATTACAGGAAACCTCCCCCCTCCCAACCCGCGTTCTCTTCTTTATCCTCCCCACCTCAGCTACCTTATGTCCACCACCACCACCATCAATAGGTATTTATTGAGTTTTACATGTTTAATATTGCTATTTTACCACATTACTCAAAAGGTCGACTTTCAAGTCGTGATGTAAGGAGCCGAGCTTGAGGATTAGCTGTTTCGCTCTAGTCAAGTGAGTTTGGGCCAATTTGCATTAGGTTAAACAACTTTCCTCTGCAGATGATTAAATTTTCAAGAGAAGGAAATCCCAAACGCACACCACTCTCCAAAGGTGGTGTTAGTTAAAGTCTAAAAGTGATGTAAGGGCAAGTTTGCAGATTAGAAGAACGAGTTAGAGCAATGGAAAATTACATGGAGAAATGGAAATTGTGCTTAAGAAAAAGATAGTCGAAATAATGAGCCAGATGACAGAATATGCTTCTACAATCCCAAGCAAATATAAGTAGACTATTTAGCTGTACAGAGAAATCTGTAAATTGGAGGCTTGAGGAGCCACTCAAGTACTTTACTCCCTTCGTCCCTGAATAATTGTCGATTTTTTTAATTATGAGTGTCATTATTTTTTTTTGGTGAACATACTAAATTCTTACTTGTCAATCATCATGCACTGATTCACACTTGCAATTGTGATTTGGTGAAGTTACTTGTATCTTAAATATCTGTTTATCCTCGAAACAGATACATAACACATTAGCATTTTCCTGGGGTGTTATTAGAAGTTCACTCTCTATATATGTGGATGAAGATAGATACTGCACATGCTTATTGCTGAACTTCATTGATTACTTACCTTTGAGAACTGCTTGAATTGAAGCGAAGACTACTATTTATTTATTTATTTATTTTACTTTGTAATTGGATTTCTAAACCTAAGAACATGTCAATCTAGGAGGCAAAAAACTTGTACAAGGAGAATAGTATTGATCAGACACTCGATTTTCTCACTAAGATGGATAAATTGTTTCCAAGAGCTAGTTTATAGATGTATGAAAGGGCTTCTATGAGGAGGATCGCATTAGCAATGCACAGAGGGTATACAACCAAATGATTGAGGAAGTTAAGAGCTATCCCTAGCATTCTCGTTTACGTAAGTTTGATTCCTGGGATTTGTCAATGAGGTCGTGTGATCAGGGAAGCACTCGAGGTGATTAGTTGTGGCTATCTTCCTCTACGTTATTGGGGAAAGTTGGTAGCTCGTTAATTTTTTTAGGGTATGGTAGGGAAGGTTTCTTTGCCTGATTTTGGAAACTGTAGTCTGTTGGTGGAATTCGTAAGAAGGCAATATTTTCAGAAAGCTTTGATGTCTTCAAGTTATCTTTGGTTTTATGCCTTAGTCAAGAAAAAATATGGGTATGAAAGCTAGAATTTCTCTCAGTGAGACATGGTAGACTGGAAACTTTAGTCCTAGGAAGATGACTTTGGACGATTTGGAAATGTTGTGACGAGATTGTGCTACAACGTTGCAGCAGGCTTGCAGCGCACGCGTAAGATAATGTCAAATACTTGTTGAAACATCACGGGCCAAAATTTACTATGCCAAAACTTTAGTTTTCAATTCGTTTGTTAATGGCAAGCTTGAGGATTGACTTGAGTCATGTGAGTTTGGTTCAAGATTTTTCTAGTTTGTTATTGGTGAAGCATGGAACTCTATACCAGACTTTTTGCTTCACTTGCGTATATCCCTTACCACAAGGAAACTGAAATATTAATACAGTGTGGAATGTATGAGGAACAACATTTAACTCCGTAATTCTTGAACCCACCCATTTTTTGACTCTTAAAATGGGGCGGAGGGAGTAATTTGAAACTTGAAACTCCCAAATTAAAGTGTACTCCCCTCCGTTTCATGTGAATTGAGATTTAT